>JARYZH020000584.1:0-117435 GCA_030021035.2 Notholithocarpus densiflorus
ATGAATTCCATGTTGCAATAATGTTCATGGTTTCTAATAATCGCATCGTAACTTAAATGATGAGCTTGTGGGTTTGAATGTTTACCATGAGTGTCGAAGGCGTATATTATGGATGTCGCGATGCAAATGATGTCCATGTATTTCATGGGTTTATAATATGAGAACATAATTTTCAAGATAACTCCCAATGAGTTTTTTTGTTTATAAGATGATTACCATGGTGATATTTTACCATGATATTTTTTCTTTGCCAAGTATTGATAATTTTGGGCTCTTTTTTAACAAAATAATGCCAATGAGAATTGGGTTTTGATTTTGCCAATGAGAATTGGGTTTTAAATATTGCCAGTGAGAATTGGGCTTTGATATTGCCAATGAGAATTGGGGTTTGGTGTTCCCAATGAGAATTTGGCTTTGATGTTGCCAATGAGAAATTGGGCTTTGATGTTGCCAATGAAAATTAGGCTTTAAATAGTGCCAACGTAAGTTGGGCTTTTGATATTGCCAATGAGAATTGGGCTTTGATGTTGCCAATGAAAATTGGGCTTTGACGTTGCCAATGAGAATTGGGCTTTGGATAAATAAATTGCCATGGGTTTAAATCATGGGCTTTGATCATGGATTTGAATTTCATTGATAAAATTGTTTTGCCATGGACTTGAATCATGGGCTTCTCAAATATTGCCAAGCATAAGTATTCTTGGGCTTTAAATAGAATATGATAATAAAATTGGATAAAATATGAGTTTTGAGGCTTTTTGTGATAGTTTATATCATAACCCAATTTAGATAATGAGATATGAAACATTTGTGATTAACATAATAATAGAGCGAAAAATATTTGGGAAAACTCAATAATTTATTAGTGGTATAAATAGGTGGTACTCAAATAAAATTAGGTGTAAAAAAAAAAAAAGCACCCTAACAAGGACTAAATGATTTTTGGGCAAAGTTACTGGACTAAAATGACCAACTTCAAACTTAAATGAGTAAAATGATTTTTTAGCAAAGATACCAAACGAAAATGAACAAATTTAAACTTAAAAGGACCATAATAAATTTTGGGCATCTAACATGTGTAAATTGTATATTTACCATTCTTTTTTTCGTTATTAGGTCGTGTTATTTTATGGAGAATGTTAGGACATATGCAAATCATGTTAGGAACATATGTCATTTAGAATTGGCCAATCCTTTTACAAAACGCACTTTACTTGTAATTGGGTAGATCTAGAATGTGTTTAATACTTCAAGGAACAAGGTTTCAAGTCCAAGTGTTAAAGCCATGCAAATCTGTCCAAGAAACAAGTGAAGAAGTACTAGATTTTAAAGCTCGACAGCTAGCTCGACAGATAGCATCTATCGAGGTTTAAAAGGCTGTTTAAGCCTGATGCTCGACAGCTGCTCGATAGATAACCTATCTATCGAGATTTACGAAAATCAGATTTTCAGTTCTGATTTCACTCCAATCCGTGTATATTTGTTTAGGCTTTCTTTTCTCACAACCCTAAACATATATAAGGATTATTTTAAGGGCCTTCACAGCTGATGCACCTTAATGCAAAAGTTTTTCACAAGCATATTGTGATCGGAGACATATGCCCTAGTTCATCTTCCTCTTCAAGAAGCTGCTGCGTTTGTACGCTATAGGGTTTTGTAACCAAGGAGCTTCATGATCTTCATCGTGTGATGAACTGAAGAACTTTACAACCAACATCCTTCTTAAGTTGGTGGTTAGTCACATACTTGGATTCATGCATCGATTGGTTAGTCACGTACTGGGAGCCGTGCATTAAAAGGAGAGATTGTCACTACAGAACAAGTCCAATTGTGTATTGGGGTAAGGATTCAACTGTAGGTTGATATAAGGTAATAGGATTCATTTACTTGTAATTGCTTATTGTGATAATAGTGGATTCTCGGGAGTGATGACCTTAAAATCACCTGGTGGGATTTTTGCCTTGGAGGTTTTCCCCATTCGTAAACAAATGACCATGTCAACTGTATTTTCCGTTGCATATTAACTTAGTTGGTGATTTGTTTGTGATACCACACGTATTGCATGTTAATTGGATTAATTAATTAACTTGGTTAAATTAATTGGTTAATTCATCACAAATGGTCAATACATTCTTAACCTATCAGAGAATAACTATAAATGTCCTCCTTCGGGTCAATTTTTCTTAATAGATTGTGCTTTCTGTCGTGTTTGGGCATGGTTATTTCCTTCCCTTTAGTAGACACAGTCGTCGGTGCCCTCCAATACCTTAGTAAAATGTTATATGGTGATGGAAATTGGCCATTGGTACACTCTGACGAGCTTCCTAGTGGTTTGAGCATAACCTTTATGGTCTTCAATTTTGACGAGTCATCCTCTAAGTCAACCTAACCCACCTCCACGCCATCACGACAAGCTAAGGATGAGCATTAAAGACATTGTTCTGCACTGCCTAGATGAAAAGGGCTTGCTCTTTGGTGTGCTGTCGCAGGCAACCAAAAATAAAACCTATACTCCTAAAAATATATGTAGTAGTGCGAGTAAGGATCGTTCCCACGGAGAGTATCTAGCCTAGTTTTTTTTTTTTATGCTATGTGAACAAGGATGGGGGGGTGTTTTGAGTCACTGTAAAAATTAGTCCAAATTATGTAGCTAGGAAGGGTATATAGTTAGCATCATTAGTGCAATACTGGGTAGTAGCCGAACATGTGCTGAGCATAATGAGTACAATGAATTAGCATTTCGCTTGTTAGAATTCATGGTCATGCCTGTCAACTTTACAGAGGTCTGGAAGCTGAGTGTAAAAATTTTCAGTAGGGGTATCCATGGACTGTGGCCGAAAGCATAAAACTTTTATGAACAAGTGGAAGATGCCATTTTCATCTAAATGACATAGCGAAAGAAATTGCATACGATGCTCTGCCAACCCCACTTTTGTGATACTGATTCCCATCTCTATAGCCGCTTTTTTTTTTTTTTTTCCAACAAAGATATTCCATTCAGGCTCTCTCTAGATAGGTAAACGAATTAATGGTCATTTGTGAGAGAGAATTTCAATTCAGAGATCGGAATAGAATCTCTCATCAATAAGTGGTTAGTGCTGGATTGTGACGCCTTTACTTTTTCGCTGCAGAATTCACTTTCCTCCCTTTTTTTTGGTAGCAATAGAACACTTTCTAATTCAGAAAATAACATTTCAATTTTAGTTGCAAAGAGAGACCATATAACTGAGTTTGAAGTAAAGTTGGAACGCAATAACTGACACTATATACAAGATGAATGAGCTCGATCTCACTGACAATCCTCCAACTCTATTCGCTGATAGTTCTAGTATTGCTGACGATGATGAAGGTCTCTATCCCTGTCCAGTTTTCAACCCCGATTTTTCTTTAGAAGAGGGAATTTTCCATGGTTTCATCTCTTCACTGTGTGGGACAGAAGAGGATGATTTCACAAGTAGACCCTGGAATGAGAATGGACTAATAGAGGATTATTATGAGGAAGAACAGATGGATTATGGTGACTACTGGAACTGGTCAAGTTGTTTCAGTGATTGGCAGCACGAGAATTTCTACTCCCTTGAAGATGGTACTCAGGACATTGGATGTGGCAGCATTTTGGGGAAGATGGAAGACTACTCTCTTGGTGAAGAACAACATGACAATTATTTCAGTTATCATGAAGACACAGATAACCAGTTTGTTAGCGATTATAATCCTTGGTATGCATGTGGAGGAGAAGAAGATTCCCATGATTATGGTAGGCAACAGCCCATAACAGCATATGACTACAATCTGGATGACATGGGACTTTGTGAAGGCATTTTTGGCTACTGGCCTTGCCTGTTTAGGGAAAAACGAAGAATTATCTGGTCAGTAGACTAAACATTAATAGAGAAAAATATGACATTTTGCATTCTCATCACTCTTTAGCCCAAGGGGACGTCACGTTTAATGAGAAGGCCTTTCAAGCAGGCTTATGATTCCTTATTCAACCCGTTGCCTAGGAGTTATTATATCGTATACATTAGCCTGTGGATAGTTAACCATGAACGTCGAGTATGTCCTGATAGAGTGTATTGTGACCTAGCAGAACAATAAAGACAATCAAGATCAGCAATGGATGCATTTCCTTTCTGATACAAACCACGTGAGGTGTGGGTTGGCTACTGCCTACTGGCATTTCGCCAAGCATGACAAAACAACATGCCTAGTGGTTGATCTTTCCTCATCCAATAGGGATTGGACTGAGGGTTTCTTCTTTATGCGAGGAGATGATTAAAAGAGGTTCCCTTGGAAGGTGGAGGGTGGACAAAGATTTTATATGCATCAATCATTTTTGGGGAGTTCCTCATGCTTAGGATGGGTGTCACATAACCCCCCTCCCCCCTTTTTTGTGTGTGTCGGTTGTCCACTTTGCTTTGTATATTTCTATGCCCTTATAGCCTTTGTCCATCATAAGGTTAAGGGCTTCCATGCCCTCATTTAAAGCATAAAAGATTAGGGACGAAACTAGGAATTTTTGTTTGAGAGAAAAAATTATGTATTAATTCACAACTTAAAAGAAATTCAAAATACATACATACAAGATTAGTTGAGACAATAATTAATTTTTTAAAAATGATAGTTCTAGTATGATTTGGAGAGACACTTAAAATTCCTCAAAGCTTAAAAACTCTAAAACTTTAAGCATCTCTTACATAATTACATTTATAGTAAAAAAATTAATTTGTAAATAGCCTAAGTAATTCGAATATGGACAGAATAATTTTCATATTCTCATGTTTAAATTTGATTAAAAATTAAGTGGTACAAAAAGTCAAAAACCTATATTCTTTTTGTTAGTGTAAACATATATGTAAAGTGGTACAAAAAGTCAAAAACATATATTCTTTTTGGGGAAATTATTGTGTAGTCTCGAAGTACAAGGTCAGTAGGCTGACCTTGTACTCCTAGCCAATAGGAGCATGCTAGCACATAAAAACTTGCTTACCTCAGCAAGACTGATAGCTCAGGTGCTCTGTTAACGTCTGTTAATGTTTGGAAATTTTTTTGTTTCACTTTTAATTTTAAAATAGGGGCGCTCCTTCCTTCTCTCAGACTCTCACATACAATTCCTTTCTTCCTCTCCCATGAACAGCGGCTCAAGAACCATGGGCTGTTCCTCTCTCATCTTAGTCAGCATCGTGGAAGTTCACTGTGCGGCCATCTTGCCGTGGTTGGTTCAATTTGTTCTCTGATGCCGTTTCGATATTCGTTTAAAACGAAAACCGATCTAGCCCAAACGAAAACGAAAGCCCCTCCGAACTCTTCTCTGTATGGTCCTTATCAAGCTCTTTCCTCCTCTAATCCATCGCTCCAAGCCTCATTCACGGGTATAGCCATCTGTAAAGGCGTAAACAGAGTGTAATTTTTTTAAAATCATCTTTCATTGAAATTTCTTATACTGTAATTATTGATGATTTGAATCTCATATTTTTGGGATAAATCTACTGTTTGGGGTTTTGATTGTAATGTGATTTGGATTTGCAATTGTTATCCAATTGGGTGTTTGGATTTGTATTGTTGTCATGTAAGTTGTGGCGGGTGAGGCTACATGTAATTCGGGGTTTAGGTTGTAATGTGTTTTGGATTTGCATTTTTTACCCAATTGGGTGTTGGATTTGTAATTTTGTGAAGTAACTTGTGGCTGGTGAGACATTATATAAAGCATGGCTCATGATATGTTTTTTATTGCATATACAGTGTTTGTTTAAATGCTTCTTAGGCCACACCTTACCAAATCTTTGTCCAACTTTCTGAGACAGAGCCAAATCCTTATTTTGCAGTGCTATAAGTTTTTTTTTTTTTTTTTTTTTTTTGAGTGAAGTATTTGCTATTTTGCCATGAATCTATTATTGATTTAGTAGTTTCCATTTATTTAAAGCCTAAGTACTTGTGAGAGTATTACTGGAATTCGCAAGTAAATTTATGTAGCTTATCAGCCCTTTCAGGGATGTATTTTCTTATATTTATATGCTACAACAATGCATGGAAATGCATCTGTTGTACTCAAATTGCACCTCCTCCCTTTGGAAAGGAGGCAATGCTTAGCTTATGTTTCTTTATTGATTATTTTTATAAATTTGTTATGAAGTTCTTTTATTATTTTTCTTTGGAGATATATTTCAGGTAAATGCCTGTTTCTTTTCTTTTGTTTCTCAACCACTAGTCTTTGTTACTCTATATATGCAAGTATGTTCTACAGTCAAATGTCAAATTGATGGTTCCTTGGTGAAAGTATACTTTTCAGAGAGTGTTGGTTCCAAGTGTTGGATGCTTACTTTTACTCTTATTTTTTTTGGTTTATTACCAGAGAGGCTTCGTTGAGGCCCATGCTGATGATGGTTTACTAGAAATATTTGGCTTAAAGCAAGGGTGGCATGCATCTTTTGTTATGGTTGAACTCATCTCTGCCAAACACATTGTTCAAGTGTAGTATCAAACTCGAAATGCTATCGTGTAAAGTTCTAACTACTCAAGTGCTAACATGCAGCCTTGTGTAAACTTGAAATTCTTATTTGACGTTTGTGGAAATTAAGAGTGTCCCTTTTCAGTCAGCTATGATCAATGGAAAGTGATATTAGTGCCTTGTGTTCCATTTAGGTATAGCTGGGATTCATGTAAAGCAGGCAAATTACCTGAGGGCTTGTATTGTAAATTATATTTCTGTGCCTCAGTAACAATGTATTTGTTGTTGTATCAAAATCAATTGTTAGTCAAAATCATAAGTTGATGGAATTTATTGTCCTTATGTCAATTAAAATTACATTATTTCACTTTTATTTTTTTTCATTCCTATTCGGATTGAGTTTTATGCCTCCTTTGTTATATAATGTTGTGAAGTGCTGCTTATCTTTGTGGCATGAATATATTGCAGCAGATGTTGCAGCATGAATATTTTGCAGCAGAAGATACAGATGAATAGCAACTTGGATAACCTAGTTGGACTGTTGGAGTGGTTCCTTTATGTCATTGTGATGTAGATGATAATTAGCTTAATTACAGGGTAATTCCCTTGGTCATGACTATGAAGCAAGACCATTAACCATAATAACACAATTCTCACATTTACTGTCTATACCATATTGGGGGAAAAATCATGGAATTCAACAAATCTTCTAAATGTATTTGAAGGTTATTACATTAAAATTGGACAATTCCACATAAAAAAGGTGTTACCATAATATGCACTTCCTCCAAATGCTTCCAAAAGTTACAAGAGACTAAAATAAGACGAGACATTCTTTTAGTTCAAAAATCATATACATTACAAGAAAGTGTTCTCATGACAATTTTTTATTGGCACCATTGCAATTCCGATTTCAAAGTAGAGAACAACTGTAATAATAAGTTTTGCTTGTCTTCGACTATAATAAAAAATACCTTATGAACTCTCTTACTTAGTTCATTGTGGCCATTGCCCTTGTCTTACTTCTGTAACTTTTCTATGTGGTTGACAACCTAATTTAAAGAAAAATAAATAAATAAAATGTATAAAGTAAGTAATCCTTGAGAATAAGAAATAAATGACACTATTGATAAAACAAGTATGCCACAAAAATTTCCAAATTTACCTCTTGACTATATTTGTAATCTGGTTGCTTGGAATTATAAATCAGTGAGCTCATTTGGGAAGCAGATGAATTCTATAAGGAATAAAATATAAGAACACATTATATCAAAACAAACCTTTGTACATATAGTTTCACATAGTATCGAATGAATGAATTGTGTCAATTTACCTGACTAAGTTGGGCTACAACATCGGTACCTTACAACATAGATGTAAATGGTACATTTACATAGCTCATGTCCTAAATAGAAAATAACTCGTAATTAGGTATCAAGTATAGCAATCAGATTATGACTATACATTATATATATACTTGAGAATGCATTGTCTAAGGCGTGTAAGATTGACCATATAAGTTAGCACTTGTAAAGCCTGTATAAGAGTAGGGATTAGGTGGTTGACAGACTGGTGTATTGTATGCACCACCAAATGAGACATTTGAATGTTCTTCAACTACTTGTTGTTTTCTTTTTCCTATGAAATTGTCCATAAAAAAGATCACACACAAATTAGAATTTAATATACAAAAAATATTTAGTGATGATAAAAATGTTAAATTTTATATTTAGTTTTTAACAAAAAGTTACTCACTTGAAGAAGATGCATCTTTAGATGTGTTTGCCTTGCGCTTCTCAAAGTGCCATTTAAGTCTAGTATTTCTTAAACATTTTGATCTCACACATGGGGGATTTAACACTGACACCTCATTTGGCAAGCAAGGTATTTCATTAGTGGTGTCACATTGTATGACTTGATTCTTTTCCACATTTGCATCTGCACCAAACTTGACCCTTGATAACTCCCTTTCAATTTTTTCATCAAGTTCCAATAGCAATTTTTGGCAAATTCTCTTAAGGCTATCCTCCCCTTGACTTTTAGATATGATTGTGTTAGCTATTCGCATCATGCTATTACACCGTACTATCTTTGCCTCTTTATCATTACTAAGTGAATGGTTGTCTTGTTCATAAGTCATCATCCCCTTCTTAGCCTCTTTTGTCCAACGTTTCAAAATGTATTGACTTGGAATTCTAGTTAAATTTTTTATACTAAAAACCCGCAATGCATGACAACAAAGAATCCCTAATGACTCAAATTTCTTACAAGAACAAGAAATATTGCTATTAAGATGATCAAACCGGACAATGCGTACTTTTTCACTATTTTCTTCTTTGACCTCAAAAACACCAATTGTATCTTGGCAATCAACTTGATCCCAAACCATTGCAAGACTATTAAGAAATTGATTTTCAAATAAATTGAATATCTTACAAGTGTAAACTTGAGCTGCATGACCCAAAATGCCACTCTTCTTAACTACTTTTTGTGGGACACCTTGCTTGCATCGAAAGTCTTCATCCAACTCCGAGGAATGCATACCTACTAATACATTTTCATATTCAATTACAAACTTAGTGAGGCTAATTGATTTATTTGCTATACTATTCAAAACATGGTTCGTGCTCTCACTTCTCGAGGAAGATTTAAATTCAGTTGTGAAAAAATCCTTAGTGAATGCAGTGCTCCACTTATGTCGAATTTTGTACATCATATTAAGCCAATGATGATTCTCAATATGAAATTTTTGTGTCATTTGATCCCATGTTTGTTGAAATTCCAATTCTTAATCACAATATTTTTGGCACTTGTTGAACAAGTACATGAACTCTGAGTTAGAGTTTAAGTCTCCTAAGCGAGAAGGAGCATTTTTTGAAATATGCCACAAAGTTCGTGCTCTCACTCCTCGAGGAATATTTAAATTCAGCTGTGAAAAAATCCTTAGTGAATGCAGTGCTCCACTTATGTCGAATTTTGTACATCATATTAAGCCAATGATGATTCTCAATATTAAATTTTTGTGTCATTTGATCCCATGTTTGTTGAAATTCCAATTCTGAATCACAATATTTTTGTCACTTGCTGAACAAGTACATGAACTCTGAGTCTAAGAAGACTTAAACAACCATTTAAATGAATCAATGGTCTCATCCAAAAGGAATGCACATCCAAACATCACATTTTGCCAATGGTGATTAACACCTACAAATGGAGCACAAATCAAATTATATTTGTTGGTACGGTATGTAGTGTCAAATACCACTACATCTCCAAAACAATCATAATCAACTCTTGATCTCCCATCTCTCTAGAAAAAATTTGTCATTCGATTTTCTTGATCTACTTGAACTGTGTAAAAAAACATGGGATCTTCTGCATGCTTAGACTTAAAACGATTCAATAAGCTTTAAGCATCTCCAGCACTAATCATTGTCATCTTTTGCACATTCACATGATTATAACAATCTCTTTAAGTAAAGCCCACATTTTCACTCCCTCCAACTTCTTTTATTAGATATGAATAAGCATTTTTTGTACTTATACCTGCATTCACCATGGTATCAATTACATCTGCCTTAGATTTTGAAATACGATGACAAGATCTTAACAAATGCCTCTCTGATTGTAGTGCAAGTTCATGATTATGCTCTGGATTAAATGCACTAACCCTCCAAACACCATTTTCAACTGTGAAACGAACAAATGCTTTACAACCAGTTCTAGTCTCTAGTCTCTTCGAATATTTCTCTTTACAAAAATCTTCATCTAGTTTAAAACCCTCCTTAGAACACAGAAATTCACGTTGCTTTATGTTCTTCGTCCCATTATAATATCTAGGCTTTCCTTTTCGAATACTAAAACCCATTCGCAATGCATAATCATTATATAAAGCATATGCTTCATCTGCATTATGGACCACCTTATTCAACAAATTTTCATCATTGTTTTCTAGCCTTGCTACAAACATGCAGTCCCCTTCAATTTCTTCAATATCACTTGGTTTGCAAATAACTACAATAATTTTTATGACAAATATAAATATTAGAAACAAAATTCTAAGAAAATTATAATACAATAATTATATCATGTTTATAACAACAAAGTTTTAATACCAAATTTTTTTTAAAGTTTATTTATTTAATTATTTTTTTGGGATTGACTATGGATAACAACAACAGTAACAACAAAATTTTAGTCTTAAATTTTTTTGGGTCGATTATGGATACTCATTGAAAAAAAATATTATAATAATAAAAATTAACAATAAATGTTGCAAAGAGCAAAAAAAATAAAAATAAGAATAAAAATAAAAATATAGCAATACATTTTTATATAGTTTTATTTGAGAGCAAATATATCACCACAAATAATTAAACATTCTTTCAAAACATAAATTAAATCAAAACAAGACAAAACAAAATATACCTTTATCACTTTCCAAGTCCATTATTTCTACCATGCTTTTACTTGAAGCCAAAAAAAATAGTGACTTGTTTGTTCTTTTGTGTCCGCCGCTTGTCTACTGCCAGAGAATTTGGGTTTGCCGTCAATATTCTTTATGGCTTTTAAGTTGAGAACCCTATAGCCTATATTACTATTATCACTTGCTATTATCACTTATTTTATTGATGTGGGCCCAAACCTTTTAACTGAGCATTATGAGGCATGCTGAAAATTTAGAATTTGGCTTCACGGTAACAGTCTAACAAATGTTAAAACGCATCAATTATTATGATGCGCTGGCAGTCTTGCTGAGATAAGCAAGTTATTATGTGTTGGCATGCTCCTATTGGCTGGGAGTACAAGGTCAGCTTGCTGACCTTGTACTCCGAGACTACACAATAATTCCCCTTTTTTTGTTAGTGTAAACATTTTTTTTATTTAAAATATGATCAAAAAATAATTCAAAATTTTATATACCAGTGGAACTTTTAGATTTTTCATTATATATAAAAATAAATAAATAGTAAGTAATAGTTCATAAGATTACTAATAAAATTTAAAAAAAAAATTAAAAAATTTGATTGAGAAAAAAAAAACACACATTTAAGCACCAAATGATTAGTAATGTGGGGACCCGAGGACCGAGGAAGACTAAGAATGCTATGACCATTATTCGTTCATTAGGTGAAAGCACCTTAAACCCGAGGAGTGGGTTTATCTGTAAAGAAGGTGGGAGAAGGGACGAAATGTCTCCTGGAAGCTCAAGTGGAGAAAATAGCGTTCTAGGAGAAGGTCAAGGTGTTTGAAAGAAGTTTTTTGTGAAAACTCACCTACTACCCCCGCATTAAATGATTGGCAACAGCTTTATCAGCTGCATTGGTGACGAAATGACACCTAAACAGTGGATTCATAACTAAGCAGTCCCTTCTACCACCTTCAACAGGAGTTTAATGAGACAAGTGTCCTAAGGAGAGCCTAGAAGGATGCAGATGGAGGGCTAGGATGCAAGAAGCACATGAGTATATAAAGGAAGAGAGCTTCTAGATGAAGGGATCCAAAAAAAAAAAAAAATAGGGAAAAGAGATTAGAACAAGAACAGTAGGAAGAAAGAGAAAAAGAAGTGTATATCCTTGTGTAAGAAATTGTCCTCGGGCTGACCTGAGAGAAGCATTAATTCTATTTGTTCTTCGCTTCTATTTCTTCCCTTCTTATTTGAATCTTCGACTTGAGCCCAGACTTGTTTTCCCCACTCTCTTTACAAATTTTATCTATTTGGGCCTAATTTGGTGGTACAGGCCTCACTATTCTAAGTGAGTTTGGGCCCCCAAACTTTCGAGTCCCTACAAGTAACTATGGAATTTTATTTGTGATACGAAATATTTTGTATTAAAAATTTAATTTGTGAAGTAGGAAAAGAAACATTTAATAATGAAATTTACAATATTAAGTTAGATTACATACCATTTTGCAAGAACCGCTACAGATACCGTATTTTTTCTGCTCTCAATTTACGTGCCAAACGTCAAAAATTTCAAAAATATTAATTTTTCACTAGGGGACCATGGGAACATCGATACAGACATGGTATAACCCATTCGGGCATCGAGCCCTCGAAATGCATTTTTAGGTCAAACTGACCAAAATGCCCCTAGTTAACCCTGAGTTGACCAAATGTAAAAGTTAGTCAAAACCACACCGAAACAACATTTTTCATGTATTTACATCAACTCCAAGCTTGTTGGAAATTTTTATCAACTTTGGCCAACTTTGATCAAGTTTGACCTGAGGTTGATCCCCGGGAGCACCCAAAAATATAATTTTGATCCAACCGTTAGAATTTGTTGAAACTAAAGTCATTGAGAACATAATTAAATTCCCTTTCTAATGACTACTCATGGGTTGAAATCAGAGTTAAAACGGTTGAGATATCATCGAAATAGTGCCAAGCCCGTCAACTTGCTTCCCGAGGCCATAACTTTTGATCAAACAATTGGATTTTCAAATTGTTAAGTTTTTTTGGAAAACTAGACATCCGTACCTTTCCATCGATACCAAAATCAGCTAAATCTGGGTTTAGAAAGGCCTTCAATTAAGCGATCGAAGTTATAATCGAAGAGTTAGGGGAAAAGGACAGGACTGCTGACCTTAGCAGCAAGGTCTGATGCACCATTAAGGGCTGCCGGAGCTAGCCGGAGGAAGCTGAAAGGTCACAAAAATATCTATTTAACCCCCAGACCCCTCAGAGAAAAAAAAAAAAAAAAAAGCAATTTTGGCATTTTGGAGCCTTTTTTTGGGTAGTTTCTCTCTCTTTCCTCTTAATTTCTCTCCAAAACACACAAAAAATCTTTGATTTCCCTCTTTTCCCACACATCAAGAGGTAGTATTCTTGCTCTCATCTCCCTCTCCTTAGTCCATCTACCTTGGATTTGAGGTTTAGAGGTGTACATGTAGCTTTTCAGCTACAATCCACACCCATTTAACTTTATCTTGCTTCCTTTTGCTTTTCCTAGCATGTTTCTTGCTTTATCTTGCTTTCTAACATGTTTTATTGCTGTTTTAGCATGTCTACTTGCTTTCTTAACATGTTTTATTGCTTTGATGTTGTTGGTCTAGCCTTCTTGGAATAGGATATGTCTATTTTTCTTGTTTGTGCTTCTTGCCATGTTTATGTACTTTTGCCATGCTTATGTGCTTAAAGTTGTGTTTGGATGCTATGCCTAGTGTTTTTTTTTTTTTTTTTTTTAAGCTTTATACATCTTGTTTGTGCCTTTTTCTTGTGTTTGGCTTTTGGGTAAGGTGTAGATCTAGATCTAGTGGTCTAGGCCTACATCCATACACCCAAGTTTCAATAAAGGGTTTGGATTAGTTCCTTTTTGCATGTTTGTGCATTGTTTGCTCTTTTCCTTGCTTTTGTGTTTGGATCCATGATTGTATGCTTAGATCTCGTTTCTTGCATCCTTACCATGTTTCACATGTTGGTTTTCCTTTGTGGATTTGTGCTTGTTGCTCTTTGGGGCCTCTTTGTTTTGTTTGATTGTATCCTTCCCCATTTTGTGGCTTGTTTGGATGCAACCATATGTGAGAGTACATCCTAGCAATGTTGGCTTGCTCACCTTTCTCTCTTTGGGGCCACTTGCCTCTCTCTTTTGTTTAACATGCATGTTAGGGTTTCTTGTGTTAGCCTTTGTATGTGCCTTTTAACATCATTAGCTCTCCACTTTATGTGATAACATGCTTAGCTTCTTTATGCTTGCTTTGTGCCATCTTGTTTGGCTTTCTTTGTTTTGTTTGCATCTTTGCATCCTTGTTTACTTGTTCATATATGTGTCTTTGTGTGCTTGTTTGTGTCATTATGCTTAGTTCCTACCTACAATCTCGTGCGGGTTTACACCCGTCTTTGTACATGAGATCTAGGGTCCCTTTTTGGGAACTTTGCTTGATGACGTGCGTTGTCCTTTCCCCGATATAATGGAACTACGAACACCAAATTCAAATCCACATTTGTCCTTCTGGGGCACCCTCTCTTGCTTGTTTGTTTGATAACATGCTTGTTTGCTCCTTTGTATGCTTTCTTTCTTTTATTTGCTTGTTAGTATGTCTCTCTTCCTTTCCTTATTTATTTTCTTTTGCTTGTTTGCTGGCTTTGTGTTTTCTTTGTTTGTTGCATGTACATGCTTGGAATGAGGGCATAACTTTCAAAACGTAAGCTAAAAAGGGAAAAAAATGCAAGTAAAAATGAGCAAGTCCAAAAAAGGCAATGATCAGTAGATAAGGAGGCTTAGCCTCCCCCTATGTTTTTCTTTCTCTCTCTTAGCCTTTTCTTTAGAACCATGTTTCTAGAACTAGCGCTTTCTTCCTTGTACCTTGCTTGGGCCGCATTCTTAGGGTATGATAATGTTTGATCTTTACTTTTCCTGTACCTTGCTTGGGCCATACCCTTTAGATATAGGCAACGGCTGATTTATCTTTCCTGTACCTTACTTGGGCCACGTTCCTTGGGTATAGCAATGTCCGGTTTATTTTCCTGCTCTGTGTGCTTGCATTGTGCATTTATATATATATATATATATATATATGTATGTATGTGTGTGTGTGTGTGTGTATATATATATATATATATCTGCTTGTTTAAAGCTGGTCATGCACTTTGTAAGATAGACTCACGTGGTTAGGAGGGCACCCCCCCCTCGTGATTATGGGTGCTCTTGACCTTGGAATGTGGGTATGCATTTAAGGCGACTGTTGTAGATGCATATTAATACTACATTATGTGCATGATTGTTACGGTGTGATTGTCTTGATTCATGTTAGCTAGTGACATTGGTTCCCCTGTGTATGCGACACGCGTCAAGGTGTTTAATGCTTTGGTGAGCTTCAGCTTGCCTTAGTATGAACATACTTGTAGACACCGCATTTTGTACCCCTTACAACTCGGGCTCTCATTCCCCAATGATGTTGAAATTTTAAGGCCTAAGGTTGGTTTAGGACTCAATCAAATTCTAAATTGACTTGAGGAAGGTTTTTATGGAAAATATAAGTTTTTATGAGTAAATAAATCTAATTTTGGAAAATAAAGGCCACGAAAACCCTAGGCCTGCGTACGCAAGTTTGATGCATGCTTACGTAGGCATGGACCTGCGTATGTAGCTAGGGTTCCAGAAAGCTATGAAAGTCAAGTTTTCTGCATTAAAGCCCAATTATTTTAAAGCCCCAAAAGCTAATGGCAATAGCTTGTTTTTAATTGCCAATGCCTGAAATTTAAGATTTTACCAAGACAAATAACTGTCTCTAGATAGGCATTGTGGGGTGCCTAACACATTCCTCACACGTAACCAAACTTCCGAACTCAAGAATCAAGATATGTTTACCATCTGTATTAGATTAGGAAAAATGACCATCTGGTAATAAAATCAAATAGAGTCAGGTGACCAATCACACCTTAAAAAAAAACCTAATGATTGGTGGCGACTTCACAACTTTTGATAATAATAGATTAAAATTGATTCAATTTAGTCACACACCAGAGGTTCACTCTTTTTCAACCCTCTTTCATAGCACCCGAGCTTTGCAAAAGCCAAAGAAGCTACGCGAGCGTCACTGCATAGGGTGGTAGACCACCACAAGGCATCGACAACCACCATGGTAATTTTGGACATCTCTTCAATATAAAAAAAAATTAGAGAAAAGCTAGTGTTAATCCTAGCCTGAATGACAAGTCGAATAATATATGAGCATCAATACTCTAGACGAGGTGATGTAACTAATGAGTACTAAAAATCTGGGATTGTCCAATCTTTGGTTGACCATATAGCATTGATTACACAGCAATAAATGACTTTGTAACCGACGAGCTACAATGGTCAGAAAGAGCAATTATGAGCCAATTAAGTCTCTATTTAAGCTTATGTTACTCAAAACATGAGAGCCATAATGAGGCTCGCAACAGCTACACTCATAATGGGGCTCCCAACAGCTATACTAAGGCTATAAATAAGCCATCAAGTACCTAGAGAAAGGTACACACAACAAAATACATAGAATTACATTTTGATTCTCTGAGAGATATTGAGAACCTTACTAACTTAGTCATTGGAGAACCATTGGCTGATGCCACTCCGGTACATTTCTCTCTCATCTTTGCAGGGAACATCACCTCGTCTAGAGCCTAGACGAGGTCCTCAACTAACGGCCATTATTGGCATCATCACTGAGCATCCAATGTCATTTTCCAAGTTAGTGATATTTATGACACAAAGAGTGCTACGAGATGTCATTATGTACATATTACGTATATATGCCTTAGGATTGGTTGAGTACTTAAAATCCAATAACAAAACCTAAAATCCAATAATAGAATTATGAACCATTTATTAGGGACGTTGGTCATTCTTTTTTGCACTAAATGTATAAATGCTACTATTGACACAAGTGAACAGGTAAATAAAAAGGGAAATGAAGTATTGTTGAATCATTATTATTATTTTTTTTTTTATGGCTGTTGAATCATTAATTATTGGGTTGATTTCAGTTGATCTATAAGACAATCGTTAATCTTGGCGTGAATTGAATAATATATAATAACAAAAAATAATAGAATTTTACAAGTCTCGTGGCCCTAGTAAGTATAACGTAGATTTTATTTTTCTTAAAATTATAGTTCATCATAATTTGGAGAGACACTAAAGTTTTTAGAGCCTAAAGACTAAAGTGTCTCTTGCACTTATAATTAAAAACTGATCCTAGTTAATTCAAATATTGATGAAAGAATTTTTCATATATTCTCATATTTATATTTGGATAAAAAACGAATATTTGTTGGTACAAAATAAAACAAAAACATATATGTTCTTGTTTAAGTTTATGTTCATGTGCTTTGTCAAAGCAAAAGATGTTTATATTTATTTTTATGGTACCTTTATTTAAATATTATATTTAAAAAATAATTCTAATATGTTAAGTTCATAATTCATACCACGGTCTAGCATCACCTAAACTAGTCCCTTTGCCATTGTTGGATCCAGATAAGGGAAAATAAAATTAATTTTGTTTTTTCGTTTTTGGTTTTTGTTTTTTGTTTTACTCTTGTGTGCACTTTAAAAACTTTCAAAAATCTATTAAATGATTATGTAGCTGCATGACACAAAAATGCAGCCACAAAAATCACCATCTTTCAAGCAATACATTTCGACAGTCAAAATTGTTTTTTGGTGCCAAATGTTGTATTATAAATAATATCATCACAAAAATGAGCATAATCCATTATAATTTCATAATTAACCCAAAATATATGTTATTTGTTATTCACATTCTAATTGTATTGCATAATGAACTAATAAATATTAGTAAGTTATTAGCTTATTATTGAACGATATTGTTCACTATAAAGTAAGTGTCTTTGTTTAGTTGGAAGATAGAGTATTTGTAATATTAGTAGAATTTCATTTCAACACTCATAGCGGTTGACGTATTCCTTTTCGGTTATAATTACTGAGCCTCCTTGATGAAGAAGTTAACACTAAATCCATCAAAATAGAATTGTCTTTTAAATAAAGAAAAAGGTGTAAGTAACATTAGATTGAGACTCATTCTTTTCATTCTTATACTTGACATCCTCTCATGAATAAAGGATGTTACTCAAAAATTAATTTTGATTTATTGTATTGTATATTAAGAAAAATTATATTTTGTAACTATGTAAATATTAAATTATATTACAATCAAGATAATAGGCTAAAGAATAAATTGTTATAGATATAATTTTATATTATTAGCATTTTCTAGTCAAGATCATAGGCCCAGCCTAGTCCATCAAAACCTTAAAAAATTAAATTAAAATTATTCTCTCTCATTCAAGCATTGACCAATTTATGAACGATTTATTTTTATTTTATTAAGTAACCCAGCCCAGCCTTATCCAACTCCACATAGTACCAATAGGTTATCAATAACTACTAATTAATGAATTAATTAAAAATTAAAAATGAAAACCCACCTGACAAAAAAAGGAAAAAGAGGGCACCTCTAGCTAGCTATTCTTGACGAAATAATTTGTAGGTAGCCTAATTAACTCAAATATTGACAAATAATGCTCATATTCTCATTTTTCAAATTTGATTAAAAATAATATATATTTTTGGTTTAAAAAAATGTCAAAAACATATTTTCTTTTATATATGTTTATGTTTATGTTAACGCTACCTTTATTTAAATGATATCTTCAAAAAAATCAAAATTTTATATACCCGTGAAACTTTAAGCACATATGATTAGTAACCATGGAATTTTAATTTATGATACGAAGTATTTTGTGTTAGAAGTTTCATTTGTGTTGGTTCAAAAAAGAAGTTTCATTTGTGAAATAAAAAAAATATTTAAGAATGATCTTGATGATATTAGGTTAGATTACATACCATTTTGCAAAAACCAACATAGTGATTTTGGAATTTCTTCATTAAAACAAACTGGCATGTAACCTGCACTATTTGCGGCTACAATTTTACATACACTAAGATTTGTAGATCCTTTGTCTAAACAAAAAAAAATGTAGATCATATGTTTAGCTATAGTATTTTAATATTTTTAAGTTGTATTTTTAATTTTAAATCTCTTTCTACTATAATATTTAACTTAAACCATGATAATTTCATGTAATTTTGTGTGAGAATTTATTTTAAATATTCTATCATACAATTTCAAGGAGGTGTTTTGATCTCAATTAACCTATATATATGTCCTTACTATTTGATCAATAACAAATATTTATAATTTTTTTGGGTGATAAAATGAAACTTATCAATTGCCCACATAGTGCTTCTAGCATATTACATAGTCCATAAAAAATTAAATATTATCCCAAGATCAACCTTAATGTGGTTTAGATCATAGGTGTTTATACCAAAAAAAGGCATAAAATAGGCGTTTGATTGGTTTTTTTTATATGGTGATTTTGATATTAGAATCTTCATTTTTTTTTAATGACTAATTAACTTTGCATAAAAATTAAAAAAATTGAATTTACTAGGGAGGTTGGTCAATGGTCATTCATTTTCCTGCTAAATGTACAAGTATTATCATTGACACAAGTGAGTGGGAAATGAAAAGGGAAATGAAGTATTGTTGAATCAATTATTGGGTTAATTTTACTTGATTTATAAAAGAATTGTTAATATTATTTGTGAACCAAATAATATAAAATAACAAAAATAATAGCATTCTACAAGTCTCATGACCCTAGTAAATATAACGTAAAATTTTTCCTTTATTTTTTTTGTTTCATAAAATTATAGTTCACTACGATTTGGAGAGACACTAAAAGTTTTTTTTAGAGCATGAAGACTCTAAAACTTATTTGTTATTTGTTCTTTAGTCTTTACTGTCTAATTGTACAACATAATGGAATGATAGATTATCAATAAGTTGTTGTCTTGTTACTAAGAAGTACCTGATTAAACTGCCTTATGCACCATAAATCAAGCATCTTTGTTGTCTAGTTTGAAAATAGTTTTTTGGTCAATTTCAATGTAGCTAAGATTACGTCTTCCAAGATTTCTCTACTCATCAATTCATATGTTGCTTTTGGTTTAACTCCATAAGCATGTGATAAATTAACTGCAAAAGTTTAGTCTTCAAATTTCCTTTATTTTGATCAAATCAAAGTAAGTAGTTTTTAGGAGACGAAGAAGGTGGTTATGTTTAGATACAAAATCATACGCCTTATATTATCTAATATTCTAAACTAATAAAATTCCTAATCATATAGGACAATTAATTTTTGTTCCCTCTTGAGGATGACATGTAAAATGATCTCGTTTGTTTGCTTTTTAGATGACTTCTTTCGTACATAGTCAGATTCAGGTTAAATTGAGTTCATAGAAAAATAGGACATCCTAAATGTAAGAGAAACAAAAAATGAAATTACAAAAAAAATACATATCACACATAAGAAAAAAAAAAACACAAAATTTCTTACTTGCCAATAGGTACTGATGCGACAAAATTCCTTACTTGCTAATACATTGAAGAAGCCAAATTTCTTACTTGCAACAGGTATTGAAGGGACAAGACATGTACACATATCAATACAAAAAACATTTCAAACTGCTTTTTAAAATTTGAGATCTTTCTTCTTCTCGAGTCAAAATTTTCTTTTCAAGATTTTGCAGAAAGATGGCTTTAATGAGAAATTTTGGGGAAAAAGACTTGAGAATTGACTATAACAATGTGTTTGGTTTGACAAAAATTGATTTTCATAAAATATTTTCTGCATTTGCAGGTGTTTGGAATGACTAAAAATGTTTGTTAGTTAAATTTTTTTTTTTTTTTCAATTGATTGTAAAATAATGGTATTTTCCACTTCACTCAAAACTCATCAACCGAACCTCTAACCCTCACTGCCAGCCACTTGACCACCACTCCCCACTAACGTCCCAAGTCTCTGGTTGCCAACCTCTGCCAATTGCTGGCCACCGCCACCACTGGTCTCTACCACCATTGGTTGCATCCAATCTTTTCCATCACTAGTCATCAATGGCCACTGATTTTCCATAGTATTTTCTAAAACGCAACTAAACATTTAAAAATTTTTTTTAATTTTTTTGAAAAATATTATCTTCTGAAATTATTTTACTATTGAAAAATATTTTCCATCGAATAAAACATAGCAAAAAGAAGAAATCGGGATTTAATCGCTCGCTATGAGTTCAACGATGCAACAACATATCATTAGTATTTCCATTGGATAACCACATAAATAGAGTTTAATGTGTCTTAAACTTTGTAATATAGTATCTTATTTTTCTTTATTTTGTTCTTTAAACTTTGAATCATTTCGACGTGATGTAGGACGGTAGTAGTAATATAGCCATATAGGATGCTTGATATCTTAACACATCTTTCTTGGATGTTTACCAAATAGTACAACTAATACATGGACTCTGTTTCTCAAAAAAATAAAAAAAATAAAAAAATAAAAAATACATGGACTCTAATAGTATTACATATATCTCTCTCTCTCTAATGGCCCAAAGCCCGGTTGCTTTTCGGCCAGTGGGTAGCCTGCTGGGCCAATAAGTTAGGCCTTGGGCTATTGAGCAAAAAAGAAGAAGTTAGGCCTTGGGCTAAATATTTTTTCCCCATGAACACCTTCTGGTCAACCCATCAGCTAGGCCCGTTAGCCCGCAATTTTTTTCCCCATTCTCTGTTTGGCCACAGAAATCTAAGCTTAACCTCGGCACCTCCTCCTATGTACAGCCCTAGAAGAGATGGATTGGCAGGACTGCATTTTAAAATTCTTTATGAGAAAAAGAAATACATTTTTTCTATAAATAATAAAACTTCATTGAAAGAAAAAATCAACTACAAACAGCCAAAGCACACAGGAAGTGTGCTGAGGAAAATATAAAAACAAATAAACTAAGATGAACACAAAGTACAACTATCAAGCAAATCAGGTAAAGAGGTGAAATTGAAAACACCCGATTCGTTTGTCCACCCAAGTAAAGTCCGTAAGAAAAATAGCTTCAGCTAATGAATTGATCTTTTGGTTCATGAAAGAATCCGAGTATTCCACTCCTGCCAAATGCTCCACATTAGGTAATGAGGGATCATATTCCAAATCACCCTCTAGTCATATATATATATTGAAGCGTTAATCACACTTTAACCACCCGAAGTTTAATCATATTTGTTTTTTATTCCTTAATCTAATATATTTATACTATAATGAAAGGTTGCAACTTTGTTTTTTAGGTTCACTTTATAGATAAATTGTAACATTATTTTTGGGATGGATTTGATAAGCTTTGAACTTATGACATCTATTCTATAATAATTGCTCATTATAATCAGTTTAAGACATCAATTGGTTTATAGAAACAAAAAAAGACACCAGTTGGTTTTGATAACTCAATAAGAGACTTTATATGCTGAGTTAACTCAAACCCATATATGAAAAATTGAAACAAGTGATTTTATAATGATTTTGGACTAAACTTTTACTAAAAAAAAAAACACAGACTCATCTCGTGGCCCTAGTAAGTATAATGTAGATTTTTTCCTTCTTTTTTTTTTTTTTGTTTGTTTCTTAAAATTATCGATCACTATAATTTAGAGAGACACTATAGTTTTTGGAGCCTAAAGACTAAAGTGACTCTTGCAGTTATAGTTTTCACTTATAGTCAAAAATTGATCCTAGTTAATTCAAATATTGATGAAATAATTTTTCATATATTATCATATTTATGTTTGAATAAAAAAATAACATATGTTCATTAGACTACAAATAAAAGGAAAATAATTGAAATTAAAATTTGAACTTGAAAAAATAAAACACATTTAAGCATGCATATGATTAGAAACTATGAAATTTTAATTGATGATATGCAATATTTTGTATTAGAAGTTTCACTTGTGTTGGTTTAGAAAAGAAGTTTCATTTGTGAAAAAAAAAATTAAGATTGAAATTGATGATATTAAGTTAGATTACATTCCATTTTGCAAAATCAACACGGTAATTTGGAAATCTCTTCAATAAAACAAACTAGCGTGTAACCCACACTATGTACGGCTACAATTCTACATGCACTAAGATTTGTAGATCCTTTATCTAAAAACAATTGTAGATAATATGTTTAGCTATAGTATTTTAATATTTTTAGGTTGTATTTTTTTATAAAAAAAAATCTCTTTCTACTACAATATTTAACTTTTTTTTTTTTAGAAGAAACTATAATATTTAACTTAAATTATGATAATTTAATGCAATTTTGTGTGAGCACTTATTTTAAGTATTCTATCATACATTTTCAAGGAGGTGTTTTGATCCTATTTAACCTAATTGTTCTTAGAATTTGGTCAATAACAAATATTTATAATTTTTTTTGGGTAATAAAATGAAACTTATCAATTTCCCACATAGTGCTTCTAGAATATTACATAGTGCTTAATATGTAACATATTATCCCAATATCAACCTTAAGGTGGTTTAGATCATAGGATTTTATACAAAAACAAAAAAAGGAGTACAATAGGTGTATGATTGGTTTTTTTTTTTTTTTATATGGTCCATTTAATATTGGACTCTTCATTTTTTTTTTCAATGAATAATTAACTTGGCAAAAAAATTAAAAATTAAAAATTAGATGCAAACAGCAAAATTGGACCTCAATTTAAATCCAATTTAGAAACTAATTGGATTTTCTTTCAGTTTATTCTTTTAAATATAATTGGAGAAACACTAGCATTGATCCTATCATAAGCATCCAACGCCATTTTCCAAATTACTAGTACTTATAACACAAGAGTGCTATAAACATGTTTCCACTTCCCAATAAAGCCTCTCTCCTCTCCTTTCCCCTCATTCATTGCTCAAAATCCACTTCGCTTAACAATGAAAATCAAATTGAGCCTCCCTTCCTCCTCTAAAGAAACCCTCCGACCAATTTTCGTGGGAAGCCAAAGACTTTGAAGGGAATGCCTATCTCTACAGGCTTGATAAAGAGGCTAATAACATGATCATTGCCATCGGTGATATGGTTGGCGCCATTGAAGATCTCTTCATCAGAATATTTCTCAACTGTGATTGGATGTATATAACTATATTCAATTAAAAATTTCAAATTTGAAATTTCACATCCTTCATTCTTAATTATCACCATGTTCGATTCCTCAGTAATTGAGTTCAGATATTGTTTTTTATTATCATCAGAAAGTGAAAAGGTCGTATGAGTACTGTGGACACACCAGGGAGTCGCCACCTAATTTTACCAATGGTCTAGGAACCATATATATAGCGTCCTCTCGAGGAAGGACCATTGATCTTACTACCAGAGATATGAGTTCGGAGTTAAGGTACGGTCTGGGGAAGGTGTTAGGCACCCAAAACCGCCCAACCCTAAAGTTGGCTTCCTCTCATTGTGTCATATGTCTTAACCCTATTAAAGGCACACTCAACATTGCATTCTAACTCACACACACACACTAGCATACATATAAGCAAACAACATGACATCAATCATCCCAAATAGACTTAATCATTCATCTATCATAGCATACCCTAACATACATCTATCATGACATATCCCAACCCAAATATAGCATACATGTCATATCAATCTAGCATCCATCTAGCATAGCATCTCATGTCAACCTAACATTCATTTAATCCTGCATATCATCACATATTACATCATCCGAGGCAGAAACAAAACAAGGCAGAAAGATAAGCATGGCAAGCAAACATAGATCATCACATGTATTCCAAACTTTTAGACATAAAATCAAACATCAAACAAACATATTACATCATTAAAATGCATGTTCATTAAAATGCGTATTCATGACATTAAAACAAAGAAACAAGATAAACCCTAATTCTAAAAAGATGTGAAAGACAAACAAACAATTAAACATGTGAAACAGAAGCTTAAAAACATGGACATATAAAAAGGATCTAAAACAGAAGTATTACATGTGAACGCAGAAGCAAAAACATATAAAACAAGATTAGAGTTTCTGGGCTGGATTATGCGCACGCATGAACAAACCTGTGTGCGCATAATTAAGCCTGCACACGCATTAGCGCACGTAGCCAAGATTATGCGCACGTGGGTTTCAG
Source organism: Notholithocarpus densiflorus (assembly GCA_030021035.2). Classification (NCBI taxonomy): domain Eukaryota; kingdom Viridiplantae; phylum Streptophyta; class Magnoliopsida; order Fagales; family Fagaceae; genus Notholithocarpus; species Notholithocarpus densiflorus. The sequence goes on from JARYZH020000584.1 coordinate 25,008, forward strand.
GCCAGAAACCCTAGCAACACAACAAATAGAGTAGAACTTCAAAACACTAAATCTAACATTCTAACATATTTTAAAACATACAACTACGTAAACCTAAACTACATAAACATATTAAAGCATATCACAACAAAGAAACTAAAGCAAACAGAAAGATTAAATTACAAAAAAAGAAAAGAAAGGAAAAAGAAAGTTTTAGACTAATACCTCAAACAAAGCTCTTCAAACTTGATTTTTGACTATTCCCCTCAGTCAAATCTATTTACAATTAAAAACAAGAGTTATTAGTAATCTTAAACTCGAAGATCAAGGCCAGAAAAGCCTAATCAAAAGAAAATTGACTTGAGAATATTTTGTGAAAAACTCCCTCTTTGATTCACTATTTCTAGTGAGTCTTAGTGTTTTCCCGTGGAATTTTTCCGTCTTTTTGAAAAGGTACCATGTATGGATATTTATATTGAGAAAATAGGGGTTTGGAACAACTCCCAGACGATTGAGATTCATTCCAAACCTCAGCATTAATGCAAAAAACTTTCTTTACATAGTTTCTGGAATTCGCCATGCGTGCACAAGATCATGCTTGCGTCACGCAGGTTGCGTGTGCATGATCATGGCTACGCACGCAAGCTAATCCCTATGTGCGCATGCTGAGGGTTTTCTTAGTTTACTTTTCTAAAAATAGACTTATTTGCTCATTAAAAATTATATCCTTCATTTTAACATTTCTCAAATCAATTTAACCTTTGATTGGGCACTAAACCAGCCTTGGGTCTTGGAATTCAACATTATTGGGAACGGGGGCCTGAGTCGTAAGGAGTACAAAATGCAGTGTCTACAAGTACCTTCACGGCTATTACTATACTGTTCCTATCTTCTTGGTAAAATATTTCATTTACTTTTTTTGTTATCGTATTTTTTGAAACTATTTTTAATCAATTAATTGTGTCCTTGTTATTGTTTTAGACTAATATCTCAAACAAAAGCTCTTCAAGCTTGATTTTTTACTGTTCCCCTCAGTCAAATCTATTCACAATTAAAAACAAGAGTAATTAGTAATCTTAAACTCGAAGATTAAGGCCAGAAAAACCCTAATCAAAAGAAAATTGACTTGAGGATGATTTGTGAAAAACTTCCTCTTTGATTCACTATTTCTAGTGAATCTTAGTGTTTTCCCGTGAGATTTTTCCGTCTTTTTGAAAAGGTACCATGTATGGATATTTATATTGAGAAAATAGGGGTTTGGAACAACTCCCAGACGATGTGGGATTCATTCCAATTCTCAGCATTAATGCAAAAAACATTCCTTACATAGTTTCTGGAATCCGCCATGCATGTGCAAGATCATGTCTGAGTGTAGGGTTGGCAAAATTTGACACGACCCGTGAACACAACACGACTTGACACGAAATTAACAGGTTATAAGTTGAGGTTTAACGAGTTTGTGTCATATTTGAGTTGACATGACTAGCCCATTTAATAAATGGGTCGGATTAGTGTCCAATCCATGGAACCCATTTGATCCACCTGACTCATTTAATTCAATGATATTTTAACAATATACCCTTCAAACCCTAGGTATATAAACTTATTAGTTGTTGTGGTTTATTTTCTTTAACATATTGTGATTGATTATTTGTGATATTGAGATATGTTATAATTTTAAATGATTATTTGTGATGCATTTACTCGTTAGTTCCTAATTTTACATTAATTTTTTTTTTTTGTTCTTTATAATTTAGATCAATTTGGTTAATACTAAAATTTGTATTTTTTTTTTTTTCGCTTTGAGAAAATATGATAAATGGGTTGACACGACAGATCCGTTAACAGGTTGTATTAGGGTTGAGGAATCTTGACCCGTTTAATAAACGTGTCGGGTTAGGATTGACTCATATAGTTGAATACTCATTAATTGGCACGACCTGAACCCGACACTCAAACACAAATTGCCACCCCTACCTGCGTGCGCATGCCGAGGGTTTTCTTGGTTTACTTTTCTAAAAATAGACTTATTTGCTCATTAAAAATTTTATCCTTTATTTTAACATTTCTCAAGTCAATTTAACCTCTGATTGGGCACTAAACCAACTTTAGGTCTTAGAATTCAGCATTATTAGAGAACAGGGGGCTTGAGTCGTAAGGAGTACAAAATGCAGTGTTTACAAGTACCTTCAAGGCTATTACTATATTGTTCCCATCTTCTTGGTAAAATATTTCATTTACTCTTTTTGTTATCGTATTTTTTGAAACTATTTTTAATCAGTTAATTGTGCCCTTGTTATTGTTTTGTATTAAAGTACTCAATTTAAATTGATATCAATCACTAAGATTACAATCAAAACTTATTCTCACTCTCTCTAATTAATATTTCGCGAATTTAGCTTTCTAAGCCCTAAGATTCAGGCTTAGTCACGAAGGAGCTACAATTATTTATTTTTAATTTTTAAAGCAATGTAAAAACGGGGGGGGGGGGGGGGGAATATAGTTTTTCATCTTTAAAAAACTTTAAAAAAAATGAAATATAATACTTTTGGTCCTTCAACTTCAAAAAAATATATATATATAATATATATATATATATATATATTCATTTCTAAACTATTGAAAATAGTTATTCTTCATTCTTTTTATTTTATTTTATTTAAAATCTATATACAATTAAAAAAATATTTTTAAAACTTTTAGAATATTTATATATTTTTTTACAGTTTAGGGATGAAAAATGAAATCCCTGCAAACATTAGGGATATAAACAGTATATTAGCCTCAAAAAGTTAAAAACAGAAACTTTGTAGATCATACAGTTGGGGCGATATTCTCTTGACGCACGTTAGCTTTCTAACATACGCTGGTGATTTCTCTTTGTAAATAATGTATATCCTCATTTTATATCAGAAAGCATTTGAGACAATCAACGTGGAACATTTAAAATTGATTAATACACAAACTCACTTTCTCTCTCAAGTAGGCTTTACAATTCTACTGAATTCCAATCCAATGCAGTAGAAATGTGTGTGTGTGTGTATTCTGACTATCAAATGAACTGTGATCTATACATGGTGGAAGATTTTCAAGTTCCAAACACTTATAGCTAAGGACATAAATCTCCTAACTCAAAACAATTACCAAAGATAGTAATATAAACGATAGTATTATCTTTAGCTGAGCAGCAAATAATTAAGACAACACCTTTCTAATTTCATCCAAGAGATTGTTAAAGTCAGTGTTGTGAGGGCCATACTCATTGTGGCAAAGCTCATGAAGCATATCAAGAATTTGTTCATAAGGGAAGAAATCCCATGCTCTGTTTGGCCACAGCAATCTAAGCTTAACCTCGGCACCTCCTCCTATGTACAGCCCTAGAAGAGATGGATTGGCAGGACTGCATTTTAAAATTCTTTATTAGAAAAAGAAATATACATTTTTTTTTCTATAAATAATAAAACTTCATTGAAAGAAAAAAATCAACTACAAACAGCCAAAGTACACAGGAAGTGTACTGAGGAAAATATAAAAACAAATAAACTAAGATGAATACAGAGTACAACTATCAATAAAATCAGGTAAAGAAGTGAAATTGAAAACATACGATGCGTTTGTCCATCCAAGTAAAGTCTGTAAGAAAAATAGCTTCAACTCATGAATTGATCTTTCGGTTCCTTAAAGAATCCGAGTATTCCACTCCCATCAAATGCTCCATATTAGGTAACGAGGAATCATATTCCAAATCACACTGTAGCTATATATATATATATTTTTTGAAGCATTAATCTCCCTTTATCCACCTCAAGCTTAATCATATTTGTTTTTTATTCCTTAATCTATTATATTTATACTGAAATGAAGGTTGCAACTTTCTTTTTTAGGTTTACTTTATAAATAAATTGTAACATTATTTTTGGGATAGATTTGATAAGCTTTGAACTTAGGGCAACTATTTTATAATAATTGCTCTTTATAATCAGTTTAATACAACAATTGGTTTATAAAAATAAAAAAAGACACCAATTCGTTTAGATAACTCAATAAGAGACTTTATATGCCGAGTTAACTCAAACTCATATATGAAAAATTGAAACAAGTGATTTTATAATGATTTTTGAAACTTTTACTAAACAAAAACAAACACACACACACACATCTCATGGCCCTAGTAAGTACAATGTAGATTTTTTCCTCTCTTTTTTTGTTTCTTAAAATTATAGGTCACTATAATTTGGCGATACCCTAAAGTTTTTGGAGCCTAAAGACTAAAGTGCCTCTTGCACTTATAGTTAAAAATTGATCCTAGTTAATTCAAATATTGATGGAATAATTTTTCATATATTATCATACTTATGTTTGAATAAAAAAATAACATATGTTCGTTGGTACAAAATAAGGAAAAATCATATATGTCCTTGTTTAAGTTTATGTTTATGTTCTTTCCAAAAATAATGTTCATGGTACTTTTATTTTTAATGTTATATATAAAAAATAATTCTAATATGCTAAGTTCATAATTCATGCCATAATGTAGTATGACCTAAACTAGTTCCTTTGCCGTTGTTATATCCTGATAGGGGAAAACAAAATTAATTTTGTTTTATGTTTTTCATTTTGTTTTACTCTTGTGTGCATTTTAACAACTTTCAAAAATCTACTTAAATGATTATTTAGCTGCATAACACAAAAATGTAGTCACAAAAATCATTATCTTTCAAGCAAGCACATTTTAGGGCCCAAAAATTTTTTTTTTTCGGGGCCAAATGTTGTATATAAATATAATCATTACAAAAATGAGCATAATCTATTATAATTTCAGCATTAACCCTATATTAGTTGTTTTTCATTTTCTAATTGTACCACATAATGAATTGATAAAATATCAGTAAGATGTTGGTTTTGTTTCTGGATGACATTATTATCCATAAGTAGAAGAGCCTTGATTTGAGAAAAAACTGATCCTTAAACCACCTTGCTAATAGAGTCATAGTTGCAACCAATTTGCCTTCCGTGTATGGAGTTACCACTGAAACTAATAATATAGAAATGCGTAAGTAACATTAGATTGAGACTCATTTTTTTCATTCCTATGCTTGACTTCCTATGGTAAATAAATAACGTTATTCATAAATCAATTCTAATTTATCTTATAATATATTATGAAAAGTAATATTTTGTAACTATATGAGTGATAAATTATGTAGCAACCCAGATAATATGTTGAAGACTAAATTATTAAAAATATAATTATATATTATTAACATTGCATGGTCATGGTCATGGTCATGGTCATAGGTTGAACCCAGTCCATCAAAACCTTAAAAAAAATTAAATTAATATTATTCTCTCTCATTCAAGCCTGGCTAATTTATGAGAAAATTGTCTTTATTTTAATAACTAGAATAACCAAACTTAGCCCAATCAACAGATCCTCCACTTTTACCCAAAATGGCCCCAGCCCAACCCCCATCCAACTCTAGTTAGTACCAATAGGTTACCAATAACCACTAATTAATAAATTAATTAAAAATAAGAAATAAAAATTCATGTGTCAAGAAAAGGAAAAGGAGGGCACCTCAAGAAGCAATAATTGATGAACAATTTGTGAATAGTTAAAAAGAGTTAAAAACATTTTATTATGTTTAGTTTTATGTTTATGTTAATTTTGCATATAATTTAAAAAATCGAAAATCTTGTATACCTGTGACACTTTTAGATTTTTAATTTTATATTTAAAAAATAGTTAGTAATAGTTCATTAGGCTACAAATAAAAGGAAAATAATTGAAATTAAAATTTGAACTTAAAAAATAAAACACATTTTACCACGCATATGATTAGTAACTATGGAATTTTAATTGATGATATGCAGTATTTTGTATTAGAAGTTTCACTTGTGTTGGATTAGAAAAGAAGTTTCATTTGTGAAAAAAAAAATTAAGAATGAAATTGATGATATTAAGTTAGATTAAATACCATTTAACAAAATCAACACGGTAATTTGTACATCTCTTCAATAAAAACAAACTAGCATGTAACCCACACTATGTGTGTTGGAAAAATAAGGTTTGTATTTCATACAAAACATACGAAGCGGAAAAAAAAACAGATCTACTTCATTCGCAATTGATAACATGTACTATGTAAATTTCAGTATTTAAGAACAAGAGAGCGTAACTTGGTGTGGTGAAATTCAAAACCAAATATTAGAAGTACTTGAGAACATTTTTAATCTCCACTCCAATTCCACTAACGCTCAAGAAGTGTGGTCTCTCAACCAGTTCAAGGGAGAATAAGAGAGTGGCTTACACTCACATACACACCATTTCACATACCATGTGTCTCTCACACAAAATTCTGTATGTTTCTCTCCTTATACATAACTGATTATCTAATTGGGCTAGCTTTTTAGGCCATTCCAATTGGACTTTAGTATATGGCTTGGAGTGGGACCAAAAGGGGACCAATAAGACACTAGCTCTAGTGGGTTTTAGGCTTTTCTGTTAACTCTTGACAAGCCCAAAATTACCATTAACTATATTTAATACCATTATATAAATATAGTTGCACTCTAGACCTTATTTATAAATTATATCCCAAGACTTTATTATACACTCAACCCCTTCATAAAATATTCGTAATAATACAAAGTCATGAATATTGATTGTCACTTTGAAGATTACTATATCTTAATCCTTGAGTACCCGGTTTAATCCTTTAAGTTATTCATCATATATTTACGAAATCCAATTTCATAAATATATACTTTAGTAACTCCTTACTAAAATGGTTAAGCCTAACACTCTGAATAACCAAACTCATTAAACTTATCTCAAGGGAATATTTTATATTTCCGTTAAGAGATTATGAATTCTATCTTGAGAATATATGTTCCCTCAACACTAGATGTGGTTGTCCAACATACTGAGGTTTTGATCGTGACTTTAAATCTCACTCCTGATATATCAAAATAACCTACACTTCATGATCAGGTTCATTATTCTCTCAGGATTAAGAGTCGATCTAAATAGAAGTCGTGAGATTTATTATTCATTTGACAGTCGTTAGGAGAATAATAAATCTCACAGCGGTCCAGTTCAATATATCTTAACTCTTAAAACATATCAACATACCAACTAGAAGTCTCAACTTCCATGATCAAGACAAACCATCTTAATTGATATGTTATAGTCTTCGCAGATGAAATACCCAATTTCATCACTGACTATGAACTAAAATTCTGAGTTTACAAAGAACTTGTGATTTATATCTTCTGTAACTAAATCACATAAATTACATACTATGCATCTCATGGACTATATGATAATGTTCAAATATTCATGTTACCATTATTTTAGATAATAATAAAATAACTTTATTAATTACAATATAATGTCATACATAGCATCATACAATAGGATTTAAGGGCACAAATCCTAACAATGTCTGGCTACAATTCTACATGCACTAAGATTTGTAGCTCATTTGTCAAAAAAGAAATTATTGATCATATGTTTAGCTATAATATTTTAATATTTTTAGGTTGTATTTGTTTATTTTAAATCTCTTTCTACTACAATATTTAAATTTTTTTAGAAGAAACTATAATATTTAACTTGAACCATGGTAATTTGATGCAATTTTGTGTGAGCACTTATTTTAAATATTCTATCATACAATTTCAAGGAGTTGTTTTAATCCTAATTGACCTATGTGTACTTAGAATTTGGTCAATAACAAATATTTATAATTTTTTCGGTAATAAAACGAAACTTATCAATTGCCCACATAGTGCTTCTAGAATATTACATAGTGCATAATATGTAACATATTATCCCAATATCAACCTTAAGGTGGTTTAGATCATAGGTATTTATACAAAACTAAAAAAAGAGTATAATAGGTGTATGATTGGTTTTTTTTTATATGGTCCATTTAATATTGGACTCTTCATTTTTTTTCAATAAATAATTAACTTGGCACAAAAATTAAAAATTTTAAATTAGATGCGCAAGGCAAAATTGGAACTCAATTTAATTCCAATTTAAAAACTAACTAGATTTTCTCAGTTTTTTTTTTCCTTTAAATATGATTGGAGAAACACTAGCATTGATCCTATCATAAGCATCCAACGCCATTTTCCAAATTACAAGTACTTATGACACAAGAGTGCTATAAACATTTTTCCACTTCCCAATAAAGCCTCTCTCCTCTCCTTTCCCCTCTTTCACTACTCAAAATCCTATTCTCCTAAAAACGACAATAATACTGATCCTCCCCCTCCTCCTCTAAAGAAACTCTGCAACCAGTCGTCGTGGGAAGCCAAAGACTTCGAAGAGAATGACTATCTCTACAGACTCGATAAAGAGGCTGATAACATGATCATTGCCATCAGTGATAGGGTTGGCGCCATTGACGACCTCTTCACCAAAATATTTCTCAGCCAAGACTGGATGTATATAACTATATTCAATTAAAAATTTCAAAATTCAGATCCTTCATTCTTAATTATCACCATGTTTGGTTCCTCACTAGCTAATTGAGTTCAAATATTGTTTTTGATTATCGTCAGAAAGTGAAAAGGTCGTATGAGTACCTTCAAGGCTATTACTATACTGTTCCCATCTTCTTGGTAAAATATTTCATTTACTTTTCCTATTATCGTATTTTTCGAAATTATTTTTAATCAATTAATTGTGCCCTTGTTATTGTTTTGTATTAAAGTACTCAATTAAAATTGATATCAATCACTAAGATTACAATAAAAAATCCATATTGGCCACGTGAGAGTGGATACCTTTTCTTTGGTTGTAAATTTTGCTTATTAACTTATTCTCACTCCTTCTCAAAACACACACACACACACAAAAAAAACTTATTCTCACTCTCTCTGATTATTATTTCGCCAATCTAGCTCTCTAAGCCATATGATTCAGGCTTAGTCACGAAGGAGCTACAATTATTTATTTTTCATTTTTATAAAAATATAAAAAGGGGGGCTAAAATATAGTTTTTCATCTTTAAAAAAAATGAAATATTACACTTTTGGTCCTTCAACTTCAAAAACAATATATATTTTTATTTCTAAACTATTGAAAATAGTTATTCTTCATACTTTTTTTTTTAATTTTTAAAATCTATAAACAATTTTAAAAAATCTTTTTAAAAGTTTTGGAACATTTTTATTTTTTTTATAGTTTAGGAACGAAAAACGAAATTCATGCAAACATTAGGAATATAAACAGTATTTTAGCCTTAAAACATTAAAAATAGAAACTTTGTAGATCATGCAGTTGGGGCGATATTCTATTAGCGCACGTTAGCTTTCTTACATACGCTGGTGATTTCTCATTGTAAATAATGTGTATCCTCATTTTATATCAGAAAGCATTTGAGACAATCAACTTGGAACATTTAAAATTGATTAATACACAAACTCACTTTTTCTCTCAAGTAGGCTTTACAATTCTGCTGAATTCCAATCCAATGCAGTAGAAATGTATGTGTGTGTGTATTCTGACTATCAAATGAACTGTGAAGATCTATACTTGGTAGAAGATTTTCAAGTTCCAAACACTTATAGCTAAGGCCATAAATCTCCTAACTCAAAACAATTACCAAATATAGTAATATAAACGATGGTATTATCTTTAGCATGAGCAGCAAATAATTAAGACAACCACCTTTCTAATTTCATCCAAGAGGTTGTTAAAGTCAGTGTTGTGAGGGCCATACTCATTGTGGTAAAGCTCATGAAGCATAGTATCAAGAATTTGTTCATAAGGGAAGAGATCCCATTCTCTGTTTGGCCTCCGCAATCTAAGCTTAACTTCGGCACCTCCTCCTATGTACAGCCCTAGAAAAGTTGGATTGGCAGGACTGCATTTTAAAATTCTTTATGAGAAAAAGAAATATACATTTTTTTTAATAAATAATAAAACTTTCATTGTATCAGAGATCAAAACAGAAAGATTCAAGGCATGAAGAGGCAGAGCAGAAGGCAGAGCAGATCAGTGAACGTTTCCTTGGCTAAGCTACTTGTAGTTTTATGACTTGTATATAGCTTATACTGTATGTAGTTTAGTTGTTTCTGTCCATTGTTTAGTAAAGCACGTGACTGTGCACGTGTGTGCATTTTGTTGCTTTGTTAAGTGTCTGTTACAGGTGTTAAGTTTGTTATAGGTGTTAAGTTAGTTACTCTGATATGTATATAAGGAGTAATCTGGTGTATCATTATGCAGCTTAATGAGAAATTCATTTTAGCAAAATCTCTTATATGGTATCAGAGCATTAGTTTGCTATTCTCTCAAAAAAAAATCCCCAAATTCTAGGGTTTCGTTCCTTGAAAGCTTGAAGCTTCTTCAATGGCGTCTGTGTCAAATTCTTCTTCGTCCACTTCATCTGAGCAAGATCCAGCATTGGTTGAAGACATGTAAAATCCCTTGTATCTTCACCATGCTGAAAGTCCTGGAGCTATGCTCGTGTCTGAAGTTCTGACTGGTGAGAATTACCATGCCTGGGCTCAATCCATGAAGAAGGCTTTGATTGCAAAGAACAAATTTGGTTTTGTTGATGGCACTATCACTCTTTCGTCTCCATTGATAAAACCTCCAGCAGCTATTGATGCTTGGATTCGTTGTGATAATATGGTTGGTTCTTGGTTGAATAAGGCAGTTTCACCTCAAATCAGAATCAGCATCACCTACAGAGACACAGCACTGGAAATCTGGAATGATCTTAGGGATACACATTCTCAAGGCAATGGACCTAGGGTTTTTCAGTTGCAAAAGGATATTGCATCAATCAATCAAGGTGATTCTTCGATTACTACCTTTTTCACTCAATTAAAGGTGTTTTGGGATCAACTCAAGATTTTTAGGCCTAATCCAACTTGTACTTGTGGGAAATGCACTTGTAATTTAGTAATGCAATTCTTGATGGGGCTCAATGACTCTTATTCTCAAATCAAGGGACAGATTTTGTTAATGGAGCCACTTCCATCGATTAACAAAGTCTATTCCTTGTTGATTCAAGAAGAGAGGCAGAGGAATGTAGGAAATTCCAATGCTTATGTTGAGTCCACTGCTCTTGCTGTGAAAGGGTCTAATTTCAATTCTGCCTTTTCTGGAGGAAAGAATTCTAAGGGCAAGGATAGGCCTATTTGCTCTCACTGTGGGAGACTTGGTCATACCATGGAGAAGTGTTTCAAGCTACATGGCTTCCCTCTTGGTTTTAAGCCTAAAGCAAAGAATGTACAGTCATCCAATGATGCTACTCAGTTCACTTTGACTCAGGAGCAGTGTCAACAATTTCTGACTATGCTAGGCAATCAGATACAAGCTGCTACTCACCTCTCTAAAGATGTTCATATGGCCAACAGTGTGATCAAGCCTCATTCAGATCAATAAGCAGCTTCTTCTACAACTGCTACTAAGCCTAACAATGCTCTCTTTATGTCAGGTATATCCTTCTTTGGGAATTCTGATTTGAGGCATTCTATTTTTTCTGCACATATAGTTGATAGAACAGCTTTTAATGGAGATACCTGGGTTATTGACACTGGGGCAACTGATCATATTGTGCATTCTGTTCATTTTTTCAATGAATTCACCACTGTTAGTTGTGTGGTTGCTCTTCCTAATGGTGAAATAGCTATGGTAACTCACATAGGTTCTATTACTCTTTCATCCACTCTTATCCTTCATAATGTTCTCTGTGTTCCTTCTTTTCCTTTTAATCTTTTGTCAGTTAGCCAACTCACTAAATCTTGTTCTTGTTGTCTTGTTTTCTTGTCAAATTTCTGCTTTATACAGGACCTTATGTGCTGGAGGACGATTGGTGTGGGTGAAGTTCATGATGGGTTGTACTTACTGCAACACAGCCCTTCGAATGCTTGTACCCTTCCAATCAACTCCAAGGTTCTTGGTTCATCCTTTCAATCAATCTTCAATTCTATTTTCAAGTCTGTTTTCAGTAAACCTCAATCTCATGTACTCAATAATACTGTTGTACCTTCTTCCCTATGGCATCTTAGATTAGGCCATCCCTCAGATGCTAAACTTTCTTCATTAAAGAATGTACTTCATGATTCTATTTGTACCTTTAATAAAGATTGTGAGATTTTTCCACTTGCAAAGCACAAGCGACTTCCTTTCCCTTTTCCTAATCATATATCAGATTCCCCTTTTGACATTGTTCACTGTGATATTTGGGGTCCCTATAGTGTTCCTACTGTTGATGGACATAAATATTTTTTTACTATTGTTGATGATTGTACTAGATCAACTTGGGTTTATCTCATAAAGTCCAAGTCTGATACTAGGTCCATTTTACAGTCCTTTTATACTATGATTAAAACTCAGTTCAATAAAGCTATTAAAATTTTTAGAATTGATAATGGCCTTGAATTTCAAATGACTGAATTCTTTAAGACTCATGGTATTATCCATCAACATAGTTGTGTTGCCACTCCTCAACAAAATTCAGTTGTGGAGAGGAAACACCAACATATTTTGCGTGTTGCAAGAGCTTTAAGAATTCAATCTAATGTTCCTATTGCCTATTGGGGTGACTGCATTCTCACTGCTGTGCACCTTATCAATAGACTTCCATCACCTCTTCTTCATGATAAAACTCCTTTTGAATTGCTTTATGACAAAGTTCCTAATTACAGCTCTCTTAGAGTCTTTGGCTGTTTGTGCTTTGCTTCTACATTGGCTCATAATAGATCTAAATTTGATCCTAGAGCTATCAAATGTGTTTTCTTGGGCTATCCTTTTGCTGTTAAAGGTTACAAACTGCTTGATTTACATTCTAAAAGAATTTTTATAACGAGGGATGTTGTTTTTCATGAGTCCGTTTTTCCTTTTCACTCTCTTCCTTCTTCCACTTTTCCCTCTCCCTCTGATCCATTGTCTCAACTTTGTACTCCCAATGCTCCACCCTTACCTATAGATGATTTACATTCCAAATTTGTCCCTATTATTGATGGTCTTCCATCTGATCATGTTCCTGCTCTTGCATCTGATCACACTAATCATCCTACTTCTCAGCTTCTTGAAGATCATTTTTCTGATCTTCCTGAAGAATTATCTGTGTTTTTACCTAATGATATAGTTGATAATCCTCAGTTGCATCCTGATCTTGTTCCATCCTTGTCCAATCCTTCTGATTCCTTAGTTCGAAGGTCCACTAGGGTGTCTAAACCTCCTGCCTATCTTCAATCCTATAAGTGTAACACACTTTCCACTAGGTATCCTACAGCTAATTTTGTTTCTTCTCACAAGTTATCACCTAGTTATTCTCATTTTTGCAATAGCATTTCTGCTCTTAAAGAACCTTAATTTTACCATCAAGCTGTTGGTGATCCTAATTGGGAAGCTGCCATGGCAGCTAAACTTAATGCTTTAGAACAGAATCACACTTGGTCTATTGTCTCTTTGCCTCCCAACAAAAAGGTTGTTAGATGTAAGTGGGTTTTTCGCATCAAGTATAAGGCTGATAGTAGTATTGAAAGGTATAAGGCTAGGCTTGTGGCAAAAGGGTATACTCAGCAACAAGGTTTAGACTATACTGAGACATTCTCCCCTATGGCTAAAATGGTCACAGTCAAGCTTTTCTTGGCTTTGGCTACTGTGCATGGTTGGGTTCTTCAACAATTGGATGTTAATAATGCTTTTCTAAATGGTGATTTGAATGAGGAGGTCTACATGTCTCTTCCTCTTGGTTTGCACAGCAAGGGGGAGTTGGATAGCAAGAGGGAGCTAGTTTGCAAATTACACAAGTCCTTATATGGACTTAAGTAAGCTTCAAGACAATGATTCTCCAAGTTTTCAACTACCCTACTGCAGTTTGGTTTTGTACAGTCCAAAGCAGATTATTCATTGTTTGTTAAGCAGCATGATAAGCTTTTTATAGCACTTCTAGTCTATGTTGATGACATACCTATTGCTAGTAATGATCTTAAAGCTGTGGAAGATCTCAAGTTGTCTTTGGATAAGCACTTCAAGTTGAAGGACTTAGGCAATTTGAGGTATTTCTTGGGTTTGGAAGTTGCAAGATCACAAAAGGGTATTTCTTTGTGTCAAAGGAAGTATGCCCTTGAAATTGTTCATGATGTTGGGATGCTTGGCTGCAAACCTGCTAAAACTCCTATGGAAATAAACTTGAAATTGAGCAAGAATGAGGGTGAGCTATTGCATGATGCTGGGATGTATAGGAGGTTAATAGGTAGACTATTGTTCTTAACCATTACTAGGCCAGACATTACATACTCTGTGCATAGGTTAAGTCAGTTTATGTCTACGCCTAGACAACCTCATTTGAAGGCAGCTTATAGGATCATTCAATACATTAAAGGGACTGCTGGTCAAGGATTATTTTTTCCATCAAATACTTCATTGCACATAAAAGCCTTTGCAGATGCAGATTGAGCTGCTTGCCCTGATTCTAGAAGGTCCAATACTGGTTTTTGCATCTTTCTAGGTGATTCCTTGATTTCCTGGAAATCTGAGAAACAGAATACAGTTTCTAGATCCACTGCAAAAGCCGAGTATAGATCAATGGATGTGGCTGTATGCGAAGTAACATGGATTCTCTATTTGCTAAAAGATTTGAGTATTGCACATGACAAGGCTGCTCTTTTGTTCAGTGACAGTGAGGCAGCAGTCCATTTAGGGTCTAACCCTGTGTTCCATAAGCATACAAAGCATATTGAAATAGATTGTCATATTGTGAGAGATAAGGTGCAAAATGGAGTTATAAGATTAATGAACATTAGAAGTCAATCTCAGTTGGCAGACTTGTTAACAAAGGCCTTGAACTTGAATCAATTTACAACTTTAATTGACAAGATGGGAATTATGAATATTCATTCCAGTGGTGCCCATCTTGAGGGGGAGTATCAGAGATCAAAACAGCAAGATTCAAGGCATGAAGAGGTAGAGCAGAAGGCAGAGCAGATAAGTGAACATGTAGCAGATCAGTGAACATTTCCTTGGCTAAGCTACTTGTAGTTTTATGACTTGTATATAGCTTATACTGTATGTAGTTTAGTTGTTTCTGTCCATTGTTTAGTAAAGCACGTGACTGTGCACGTGTGTGCATTTAATTGCTTTGTTAAGTGTCTGTTACAGGTGTTAAGTCTGTTACAGGTGTTAAGTCTGTTACTCTGATATGTATATAAGGAGTAATCTGGTGTATCATTATGCAGCTTAATGAGAAATTCATTTTAGCAAAATCTCTTATACATTGAAAGAAAAAATCAACTACAAACAGCCAAAGCACACAGGAAGTGTACTGAGGAACATATAAAAGCAAATAAACTAAGATGAATACAGAGTACAACTATCAAGAAAATCAGTTAAAGAAGTGAAATTGAAAATACCCGGAGCGTTTGTCCATCCAAGTAAATTGTGCAAGAGAAATAGCTTCAGCTCATGAATTGATCTTTTGATTCCTTGAAGAATCCGAGTATTTCGCTCCTACTAAATGCTCTACATAAGGTAATGAGGGATCATATTCCAAATCACCCTATAGTTATATATATATATATATATATATATTGATTAATCACACTTTATCCACCCGAAGTTTAATCATATTTGTTTTTTATTCCTTAACCTAATATATTTATACTGTAATGAAAGGTTGCAACTTTGTTTTTTAGGTTTACTTTATAGATAAATTGTAACATTATTTTTGGGATAGATTTGATAAACTTTGAACTTATGACATCTATTCTATAATAATTGCTAATTATAATTAGCTTAAGACACCAATTGGTTTATCAAAATAAAAAAGGACACCAGTTGGTTTTGATAACTCAATAAGAGACTTTATATGCTGAGTTAACTCAAACCCATATATGAAAAATTGAAACAAGTGATTTTATAATGATTTTGGACTAAACTTTTACTAAAAAAACACACAGACACAGCTCGTGCCCCTAGTAAGTATAATGTAGATTTTTTTCCTTTTTTTTTGTTTCTTAAAATTATAGATCACTATAACTTAGCGAGACACTAAAGTTTTTAGAGCTTAAAGACTAAAGTGTCTCTTGCACTTATAGTTATGTATGGTATATGGCCCCAAGCCCATTGGGCCTTGAGCCTTGGCCCAAACGCTCTCTTAGAACATTCTTGAGCTCAAGTTTAACGGTAAGCCCATCTCATTTGATCGCATGTTAGACGAGCCCATGCCGATTAGGCATGGATTGGTCAAGGATATACTTACTCGAAACAGCCCGTGATCTCGACAGCTCGGTATTGCCTTGGGGAGTATCGTTGCCGAGCAATCTATTGAAGGCTAGAACCAGTTCCAACGCCATTACCACTGTTTCCAATGAAGCATATTCCTTGTCAGGAATAATTGAATCCCACCCAAACGAGTGAGACCAGAACGTAATCATGAACACTCCACCAATCTCAAGCTATAAATAGTGGAAGTGAGTCGAGAGAAGGGGTTGGTGATTTTAAGCAAAAATAGAGAGTCAAGGAGAGAGAAAGTACTGTCCAGAGAGAGGAACTTAAAGGAGAGAGGGGAGAAATTCACGAGGGTTAAAGAGTGCAGCTAAGATACCCGGTAAGGAGCTACCCTTAGTAGGAAACTCATAACCCACCAGATAAATAAATTGTGAGCCCAATCCTAAGCCCAGCCCAGTAAGGAATTTTGGGTACGCACAATTGGCGCTGTTTGTGGGAATATCCTATGTAGCTGTAGTTCTACCGAGACCCATACTGGGAGGATGTCTGAGGGACAATCAGGAAGTTACACTGAAATTGGTTCAGGAGGATCTTCTTAGGGATCTAGTTGGCGGGAAAGAAGGCAGAAGAGTCACGAAGATCGGAGGTATGAGCAGGAGGGAGAGCATTCTGGTCCTAAAGAAGGGTCGTTTCAAACACACTAGACAATGTCCAGCGCATCCGGACACGAACGTCCTGATAGAAGGGGCGAAGAGCTTGAACGTTTATGGAGATTGGTCAGAGAGTTAGAGTTGGAAGCACGAGGTAGACGTCGAAGAAGAGACCAAGGAGAGCTCACAAAGGGGTCAGTGAGTGTAGGAAGTGGTCACGGGGAGGCATCCCGTCAATCTAGTTCCCATCAACACCGAGAGCGGTCTCTGGAGTATGCGGATAGGGATTTGATTTCCACGGAAGGGCGACGGCCTAGAAATGCTTCCATGGATGCTTTGAGCTGAGCTCTACGTAGAGCTGCCCGGTCACCTTTCTAGGATGAGATTGAGAGGGCACCGATGCTGAGCAGATTTACCAAGCCCTCGTTTAATTCTTATGATGGAAAGACAGATCCAGTAGAGCATGTAAGTCATTACATTCAGATGATGTCGTTGCACAATCGTAATGATGCTTTGATGTGTAAGGTGTTTCCTTCGAGTCTCGGGCCTACTACCCTGAGATGGTTTAACGAGTTAAGGAATGGCTCAATTCATAGTTTCACAGAATTGATTCAAGAGTTTGTGGTCCAGTTTATGACGTGCAGTCGTGTACCACAGCCCGTAGATGCGTTGTTGTCTATGAAGATGGGGGCCAGGGAAACTCTTCGGAGCTATGCTAGTAGATATTGGGAGTTATACAACGAGATCGGCGGAGGTAATGAGAAGGTGGCGGCCAGCACATTTAGGCTCGGGTTGCTTGAGGATACTGAGTTATAGGAGTTGTTGACAATGAGGCCTCCCGAGGATATAAGGCAGCTCATGAGGTGTATAGAGAAGTACAAAAAGATTGGAAGATGATCAGAAGCAGAGCAAAGGCAAGGCTCCAATCTCAAGTCAACCCAGGCAAGGGAGTTTCCAATCAAAACCCCGGAGGGATTTGAGAATTCAGGAGCCGAGTAGTCAAGCCGAGGAGGTGAACGTGGCGTTCAAGGAGCTAGTACATAGAATCATGGATCGGATTAAAAACAAGCCATATTTTCGATGGCCGAACAAGATAAGGAAGACCCCTCGAGAAGAAATCAGAATTTATACTGCAATTATCGCAGGGTATTGAAAGATCATTTAGAGCAATTAGTAAGGGCGGGGCATTTAAAAGAATTTGTTGTAGAGCCAAGAAATCAAAAGGCCGGACAAGGTGCCCAACCCCGGGGGAATCCTCTTCCACCCCCTTTAGGAGTGATAGAAGTCATCCATGTTGCTTCAAGGGGTACTTTAGTGACTCGAAGGAAAGGGGTACTAACAGTGGTTCTGGTAGAGAGTTGTCAGGACGAGCAACCCTCCGAGAAGAAGATGAAGTATACTCGAGAGCCCATTGCCTTTAATGATGACGATCTAGAAGGAACAACCTAGCCATATGATGATGCTTTGGTGGTCATGGCTCGAATAAACGGTTTTATAGTGAAAAGGGTGTTAGTAGACCAAGGAACTGGAGCCGAATTAATGTACCTTGACTTGTTCAGGGGGCTTGGTTTGAAGAATGAAGATTTATCCAAGTATGATACACCCCTAGTTGGGTTTGATGGTCGGATGGTGGTCCCGAAGGGACAAATTTCTCTCCCCGTGAATATGGAAGGCAAGGAAGTTGTACGCGCCAAAAATGAGGCTAATGGGCTGGTCCTTACTTGGGCTCACAATCTATTTGTGATGTGGGCTTTGGATTTCCTAACTTGGGTAGTTCTTAGTTCGGAGACCCAACAAAACACACCACTCCTACAGATTCCTCCCTTTTCCCTCTTGTTGCTCTCCTTGTGCTCTCTCTCCAGTATCCTCTCTCCTCGGGGAAAACTCTGCAACAAAATCGGCGAGTATTTGACCCTTTACCGAGCTTCTAGCCCTGTACCTAATATCAAAGGAGCCCAGCCGAGTCCCTCATTTAGCTATTCTTCCCGTGAAATCGGATCTCTTCAGTAACGACTATAGAGGATACTCGATCAATACGTAAACAGTATGAGCCTGGAAGTAGTGGGGTAACTTCCTCTTGGCATGAACTAACGCCAACACCAACTTCTCCAAAGGTAGATACCTCGTCTCGGTGTTGACCAAGGTTTTGCTGATATAGTATATAGGCTGTTGCACACCCTGGTCTCTCAGTAGTACGGCGTTCACCGCATGTTCGGACACCGAGAGGTACATGTATAAGTCTTCTCCAGGCTCTAGAGCTGTCAACATAGGGGCCCGCATTAAATACTCTTTCAAATCCTAAAAAGCCCTTTCACACGCCTCGTCCCATTGAAATCCCTTCCATTTCTTTAGAAGCTGGTAGAACGGACGACACCGATCAGCAAATTTGGAAATAAACTGGTTAAGGGTAGCTAACATACCGGTTAGTATTTGAACTTCCTTTGGATTGCTCGGTGGTTTAAGGTGTTTTACTGTCGCGATCTGATCGGGGTTAACTTCAATTTCTCGGTTGGTGATCAAATACCCTAGGAACTTGCCAGCCCCCACTCCAAAAACACACTTATCAGCATTGAGGCGTAGCTTGTGTCTTCGGAGTACTTCAAACACCTCCCTGAGATCGCCAACATGTTGCATCTCTTGTTTACTTTTTACCACCATATCATCAATGTACACCTCAACAATGCGCCCGATCTTGTCTCTAAATATTCTCGTCATCATACGCTGATATGTGGCCCTAGCATTCTTTAACCCAAATGGTATTATGGTATAATGATAGTTAGCGTCAGGGGAAATAAACGCCATCTTCTCCTGATCTTCGGTAGCCAGGGCGATTTGGTGATAGCCCTGAAAGGCATCCAGAAAGCTCATCCTTGGGTGTCCATAGGTGGCATTTACCAACTGATCTATCTTCGGCATGGGAAACGGATCCTTAGGGCATGCTCGGTTTAAGTCAGTGAAGTCGATGTAAACCCTCCACTTGCCATTCTTCTTTTTTACCACCACGGTATTCGTAAGCCACTCTGGAAAGAATATCTCCTGTATTGCCCCAGCTTCTTCAATTTCTTAACCTCTTACCTAACAGCTTCGACGTGCTCCTTAGACCATTTCCTCGGCTTCTGCTTTTTGGGAGGGTATAATGGGTCTACGTTAAGCTTGTGAACTATGAATTCAAGATCCACCCCGAGCACCTCATACGGGCTCCAAGCAAACACGTCTACATTCTGCATAAGAAATAGTAACATCTCCACCCTATCCTTATCCCCCATACTTGCCCCTACTTGAAAATACCTATCAACATCCGGCAATATTCTTACTCTAACTAATTCATCGGCACAGCTAGCCCCCATTCCCTCTTAGGGCTCCTGTAATTGCTATAAAGGGACCTCCTCGGACGTTTCCTTCTGCTTGGCCTGTTTGTGCTTCCTGTTGTGAAATTTTAAAGTACTCGCAAGTGTACGAACCGTACCGAAGTATAGTTTGACAAGAACGAGTTCGAACCCACAGGGACTTGAATGAACGTAGGAAAATTAATTAAACCTTAACCAAATTAAACCTAATCTAGTTTAATAGAAATTGGTTTTTCTAAGATTAAATAAACTAAGCAAATAATAAAATTAAGCAAATAATTAAACTAAGCAAAAGATATAAAGCAATAAAAAGAGGTAAACAATCAAGAGAAAGGAATTAAGGCTTTGGAATCCGCCTTGTAAGTCATATCAGCATATATTTATGATCATTAATTTTTCCCAACTCACTACATGATAATCTAGAAATCAATCTTGCTATCATGGAAAATATCATCATTAAAACTTATGTTTAAAAATCTAAAGCATGTTCTTCTTCGCTTCTTAAGTATAAAATCAAATCATCAATTGTATCCGTAGCCACACAAATCACAAGATATATCCAATTCATAAAATCAAATCATAAATTGTATCCATTGACAGACAAATCACAAGCGATATCCAATTTTATAATCAAGAATTAATAAACCAAGCATTCAATTAATTAAGATAAATCCTAAATCATGAGAAAAACATGATTGAACTCATATCTAGAATCTCATCTTAGTCAATTGATATGAAGTAAGAACAATTTAAATCATTAAAAAATAACTATTGTGGGAAAAATCAAATCACATAAATATTACTGATAATCCTTAACAAGGTTTTATCCTCAACCTTAATTATAAATTTAGCTACTCATGGTAATTGAAATTAAACACAAGAATATAATACTAAACATTAAACTAGACAAATAAAATAGAGAAAGAAATAGTCACAGTGCTAGAGAAGAGTCCTAAAAGAAACCAGTGTTGCTGCCTGCACTCCAGTCCTAGCCGCCCCCCTAAACAATCTAACCTAGAGGCTTATATATGAAAAACATAGCCGCACACTATTCTTTAATCCTAATACAAGTAGAACAAGGATTTCATATTCCAAGCCACGCACTAAGACTTCAGGTACATGTTTTGGTGAAGTAATACGGAGGCCCACAACACAATTCAATTAGTGATTGATTTCCAAAGCCCACCACGTTGACTTGTTTCCTATTGTGACACACCTGTGCTTGATTATAGTTTCTTTTCTAGCAAACTTCATCCATGTTGAATTGCATCTTGGGCTTCTTCTTGAATTTACGCCTGGGCTGGATGCTCTACTTCTTTGGGTTGAATCTTTACTTCATGGCAAGCTCTTTTCTCTTAAGTTAGCTTTATAATCGGCTTGGCCCGCGTACCATACAACTTGTAACTTGTTCAGCCTTTCAACATGAATAGCCTTTATTTTCCATAAAACAAATATAATATATAATTAGTCACAAAATAATATAAAAGGAAGGCTAACTATGCAAATCTGATGGTATTTTATTGTATATATTTCATGCACATCAAATACCCCCAAACCTACATTTTGCTAGTCCTCGAGCAAAACAAATAAAGAATAAAACAAAACAAAGAAAATATCCTAACTAATCCACTTTCGCTGGAAATTTCGATTGCATTTAGCGTATGCAACAAGCCTTTAAACCCCTAGCTTACACTAGTGGACGAGTTGTAGTCTCGTGAGGGTTTGCAGGGAATATACCCACAAAATTCTAAGAATGAATACTAAAATAAACAAAACAAATAAAATCAAATTTTTTTTTTCAATTGCCTTTTGCAAAGAGGATTAGTTCAAGTTCAAAAACACTCTAAATGCTAAAGAAATTTCTCATGCCATCAAAACTCAATGTGAGTGAAAAGTGGTAGCCAACCCAAACATACTCTTAGTTTTAGAATAAACTTGACTCGAATCTCTATTTGAAAGTATGCTTCAACTCAAATCTTTCTGGTGTTATCACTCAACAAATGAAATCACTCTGAAATGGGGTGTAACACTCTCAACAATATATGTGAGCAGAATAATGTAAGCAAAATCAAATACCTCACATATAAATCACATGAAAAACGCTTAATCAAGAAAGAACAAGTAGTCTCATGAAAGGATGCCAAAAAGAATTTATACCACACTTTTTATTCAGTCATATCAATATCTGAACTACACAATCTTCAAGATCAAATAAGGACTTTATTAGGACGTAATGTAGGGTAAAAGCAAAGGGAATGAAATAAAAATGGGTAAAGGTAAATAATAAGAAGTGTTTTCAAGATTTGTCAGAATGTTAACTCTTTTTGGAATTTCCATTCAACGTTTTTTTTCAACTCTTCTTCTTCAAAGCAGTATCCCTTCCTTCCATTTCAATTCTCAAAATTTGATGAGATCCCTTTTTATTTTCTTCCTTTTGACATTTTTCCTTTTTTTTTTTTTAATTCTTTTTTTTCTCTTTTTTTCTTCTTCTTTGAATTCTTGTACAAACCACCACATTGAAACAAACTGATCAAATTCCATCTTGAAACACTATGGATAAGGGCTTTAAGAAAGAAAGGCTAATTAAAAGGCTCAACGGGGTAACTAGAGATAATGTATCAAGAAAGAAAAAGCAAAACACATATATGGCTCAAAGTAGACAAAAATGGCCTAATCTCATCTCTCAAAGACTAGTATAGTTCATTCAACATCAATGACTTCAAAAGATTCAAGTGTGGCATAAAATCATATTTTTTTCTTGGCCAAAAGAAAGAACAATGAGACTATAACAAGGGAAATATGTTACGCACTTCCAAATAAACTTTAAGATTAGAACAATAAATAACCCTCCAAAAATAATGATTGGCTCAAAACTCACAGGGGTTACAGTCTCCACATTGTTATCATCAAGATTTTCTAATCATTTTTATCCTTCAACAACAAGTTGTGTCTGAGTAGCTACGTGCATGTGCAATGAATTGAGCATGAAAGCAATGAAATTCTTTAAGCAAGAGTAGTATAACAAACTCAAAACATAAACCTCAAGCTAGGCAAAAGTTTTTTTTTTTTTTTTTAACACAACAAAACAAAAACAAAACAAAAAGATAGAAATCTATGTACACCCCCCCAAACCTAAACCAAACATTGTCCTCAATGTTAAAAATGATACTCTTAAATATATGTCTTGAATGAAAAGAGAGCAAAATATTAATATGCAACATGAGAACCAAGTAGAAACAAGTAAGGTAAGGAGAAGGAGGAGACGTACCTTGATCAAGCTGATTGTTATAAATTTTAATTTCTGTCAAATATCAGCTAGAGCAAAAGAAAATAAAACTAAAAAAGAAAATAAACACAAAGTCTAATCTAGAAGCAGAAAATAAACAAGAGAAAAAGAAAGAAAAAAAAAATTGCAAACCTGATAAACACAACTGGGATCAATCCTGATAAACAGGATCATCCAAGAGGACTTCTTCAACTTCTGGAGGCTCAAGTTCTAAAAATGGTTTCAAACGTTGGCCATTAACTTTAAACATATCACCATTTTTAGGATTCTCAATCCCAATGGCACCATGGGAATAAACAGTGCGAACTATGAATGGACCAGTCCATCGAGATCGTAACTTGCCTGGGAAGAGATGCAAACGAGAATTATAAAGAAGAACTTTCTGACCAGGTTCAAATGATTTTCTCAAGATGTTTTTATCATGAATCCTTTTCATTCGATCTTTATACGATTTGGCACAATTGTATGCATCATTGCGAATTTCCTCCAACTCATTGATTTGGAGTTTCCTTTCAGCACCTGCTTTGTCAAGATCAAAATTTAACCACTTAATAGCCAAATAAGCTCTATGCTCTAACTCAACAGGGAGGTGACAAGCCTTACCATACACAATTCGATAGGGGGACATTCCAATGGGAGTCTTAAAAGCTGTACGGTATGCCCACAATGCATCATTGAGTCTTAAAGACCAATCTTTCCGAGTAGGGTTAACTGTTTTCTCCAATATTCTCTTGATTTCCCTATTAGATATCTCTACTTGACCACTTGTCTGTGGGTGATAAGGTGTTGCAACCTTATGAGTGATGCCATATTTCTTCATTAGTTGCTCAAAAACTCTATTGCAAAAGTGCTTTCCTCCATCACTAATAATGGCACGTGGTGTACCAAACCGTGCAAACACATTCTCTCTCAAAAACTTAACTACAATCTTGTGATCATTAGTTCTACATGCAATGGCCTCAACCCATTTAGAAACATAATCAACAGCAACAAGGATGTATAAGTTACCAAAAGAATTAGGAAAAGGACCCATGAAATCAATACCCCAAACATCAAATACTTCAACAATCAAAATAGGGTTCAATGGCATCATATTTCTTTTTCTAATACTCCCCAACTTTTGGCATCTCTCACAGGCTGAACAATATGCATGGGAATCATGAAAAATGGAAGGCCAATAAAATCCACATTGCAAAATCTTGGCAACCATCTTTCTTGAACTAAAGTGACCTCCACAAGCATGATCATGACAGAAGGATATAACATTTTGTTGGTCACTCTCAGATATGCATCTTCTAATTATTTGATCAGAACAATACTTAAACAAGTATGGATCATCCCAAAAGAAATACTTAACCTCAGCCAAAAATTTAGACCTATCTTGTTTAGTCCAATGCGAAGGCATTTGATTAGTGACAAGATAATTTGCAATATCAGCATACCAAGGTCTATGGGATACATGCAACAACTGTTCATCAGGAAAAGATTCAAGAATAGGTAAGTTGTCATCAGTGTGCTCAACGATTAATCTAGACAAATGGTCAGCTACTACATTTTCAGTTCCCTTCTTGTCTTGAATCTCAAGATCAAATTCTTGTAACAATAAAATCCATCGGATAAGTCGAGCTTTAGCATCTTTTTTGGAGAAAAGATACTTCAGTGCAACATGATCCGAATAAATCAAGACCTTAGACCCCAACAAATAGGACCTAAATTTATCCAAGGCAAATACAATTGCTAACAACTCCTTTTCTGTTGTAGAGTAGTTCATCTGAGCATCATTTAGAGTCTTGCTAGCATAATAAATCACATGGGGAACCTTTCCATCCCGCTGTCCTAAAACAGCACCAATTGCATAATCAGAGGCATTACACATAATCTCAAAAGGCACTTTCCAATCAGGTGGTTGAATGATAGGTGCAGAAGTTAACTCAGTTTTTAGTCTCTTAAATGCATGGAGACACTCATCATCAAACACAAATGGGGCATCTTTGGCAAGTAAGTTGCATAAGGGCCTTGAGATTTTACTAAAATCCTTGATGAACCTTCGATAAAATCCTGCATGACCCAAAAATGATCTAATTTCCTTAACAGATCGAGGAGGTGGAAGGTTAGAAATCAAATTTATTTTGGCCTTATCAACCTCAATACCACTTTCTGATATGACATGCCCAAGAACAATTCCCTTTTTCACCATAAAATGACATTTCTCCCAATTAAGAACAAGATTCTTCTCCTTACACCGCACTAACACTAAGGATAGGTGGTGCAAACATTCTTCAAAAGTGGACCCAAATACTGAAAAGTCATCCATAAATACCTCCAAAAATCGTCCCACCATATCAGAAAAAATACTAATCATGCACCTCTGAAATGTACCAGGAGCATTACATAAACCAAATGGCATGCGACGGTAGGCAAATGTCCCAAAGGGGCATGTGAAGGTAGTCTTTCCTTGATCTTCTGGTGCAATGGGAATTTGATTATATCTAGAATATCCATCAAGAAAACAATAATAAGCATGACCAGCTAACCTTTCCAACATTTGGTCTATAAAAGGGAAAGGAAAATGATCTTTTCTTGTCATGGCATTCAACTTACGGTAATCAATGCATACTCTCCATCCTGTTTGCACACGAGTTGGGACTAACTGATCATCCTCATTCTTAACAACTGTTATGCTAGATTTCTTTGGTACAACTTGAACTGGACTCACCCAATTACTATCAGAAATTGGGTAAATAATATCCACATCCAAAAGCTTCAAGACTTCAGCTCTCACTACCTCTTGCATAATAGGGTTTAGACGTCTCTACAGTTCACGTGAAGTTTTAGCATTCTCTTCTAAGTGAATTCTATGCATAACCACAGATGGACTAATACCTTTGATATCAGCAATTGACCAACCTATAGCTTCCTTATGCTCTTGAAGTACACTTATCAATTGGTGTTCCCTAAGGTCATCCAAATCTGAAGCTATAATGACAGGTAAGGTCTCAGAAGAACATAAAAAGGCATACTTAAGTGTGTCAGGTAATGGTTTCAACTCCAACTTTGGTGGTTCCACAGCAGATGGGGGTGGGGATGAAGAAAGTGGAAGAGGGATCACTTTTGGTTGCTAACTATCAGCACTTAAGAGAGGAACAGAATCTAACAATGCATTGACCTCTTCAATTGAGTGTTCAATATCAAAATTGCAACCAAAAAGATTTAAGCAAGCCTCTAGAGGATCCTCATAACTCGATTGTAGGAAAGTATCATGGACTAGACTCTCAATCATGTCAACCTCACAGATATCCTCATTGTCTAGCACTTGTTTACTTATATGGAAGATATTAAGCTCAACGGTCATATTCCCAAAAGAAATCTTCATTACACCACTCCGACAATTGATCAAAGCATTGGATGTGGCTAAGAAAGGGCGACCCAAAATGACATGGATTTATGTACTAGCATTTAGAGCAGGCTCAGTGTCTAACACAACAAAATCAACAGGAAAATAGAATGCGTCCACCTTAATCAGCACATCCTCAACAATACCTCTAGGGATTTTCACAGACCTATCAGCTAATTGAAGTGTCATGGTTGTTGGTTTTAACTCCCCCAAACCTAGCTGTAAGTATACTGAATATGGCAATAAGTTCACACTTGCCCCCAAATCTAGCAAAGCTCGCTCAATGAGATGATCCCCAATCTTGCATGAAATTGTAGGGGATCCTGGGTCCTTATATTTCACTGGATATTTATTTTGAATGATTGAACTGACTTGCTCGGTCAAAAATGCCTTTTTAGGAACATTTGTCTTTCTCTTCATTGTCACAAGATCTTTTAAAAACTTAGCATAAGCAGGAACTTGCTGAATTGCATCAAGAAATGGAATGTTTATTTGCACTTGCTTAAAAACCTCTAGAATGTCTCCAAATTGTGCACTTTTTTGAGGACTGATTAACCTTTGAGGAAATGGAGCTTTAGGAACAAACTTCTTATCAAGAGGGGAACTAAGATCCTGAATTGGAATGGCGGGTGGGTTGTCCTTCTTTTCTCCATGATCATCATGTGAACTATGAGTTCTTTTTTCCTTTAACACAATATTTTCATCATCCTCCACTTCTGGCATTTTCACTTGATTATCAACTTGCTTACCAGACCTAAGGGTAGTAATAGACTGAACATGTTCTTGTCCATGAGTAGAACTAGAAGAACCATTAATGGCATATTGTCCTTTTGGGTTAGGTATAGGTTGACTAGGAAACTTTCCTTTTTCCCCCTCTCCAACTTGGGTTGCTAACTGGCCAACTTGATTTTCCAACTTTGAAATAGCTTGAGTATTCAAATGGGTGGAACTTTTCATCTCTTGAATGGCTTGGCTAGTTGATTGCATGAAAGTTTTGAGAGACTCCTCCAAAGATGGTTGTTGTCTTGGTGGTGCTACAAACTGAGGTGTTGATTGAGGAATGGGAGGATATGCTTGAGTAGGTGGACAAAATTGATTTTGTTGATGCACTTGTTGTCCACCTACATTTGAAGGAGGTTGATTTTGCCTCCATGAGAAACTAGGATGGTTCGTCCAATTTGGATTGTATGTCTCTGAAAACAGACTAGCAAATGGTTTTCCATAATTATTTAGTGCATTTGCTTGCTCAGAATAAAAATCAGGGTACCCAGCTGCGGAAGGACACATTTGTGTTGTATGCATAGGACTTGCACAAATAGAACATGTTTCACTTTGAACTTGATTGACAGAATTCATCCCTCTACCTAAAGCTAAAGCCTCAACCTTACGAGTGAGATTGTCCAACCTAGCTTTTATGTCTAAATCTTCACTTACTTCATACAATCCTCCTTTCTTAATTGCAGGGGCAGATTTCTCTCTTCGATTGGAAAAATTCCATTGTTGTGAACTTTCAGAAAAATTCTCAAGAAATTTGTATGCCTCACCATCTACAAGACTCAAAAATCCACCACCATTCATGGACTCAATCATGTTACGATTTATCTGAGTCAAACCATTATAAAAATATTGTACTAGTCTCCATGTTTCAAAACCATGATGAGGACACTTTAAGATCAAGTCCTTAAATCTCTCCCAACTCTCATAAAATTTCTCTTGTTCATCCTGATAAAAATCTACAATTTCTCTCCTCAAAGCATTGGTCTTGGCCATTGGGAAAAATTTAGAGAGGAATTTTGTGACCAACAGTTCCCATGAAGTGATAGATCCACGTGACAAAGAATTAAGCCATGCTTTTGCCTTATCCTTTAAGGAAAAAGGGAATAAACGCAAGCGAACAGAGTCATCAGTGAAATTCTGGAACTTACAAGTAGCACAAATCTCAAGAAAATCCTTCACATGCGTATAAAGATCTTCTCTATCCAATCCATGAAAAGTAGGAAGAAGGTGGATTATCTGTGGCTTCAACTCAAAATGTGCAGCAGTGGTTGCAGGCAATACTATGCAAGATGAAGGGTTGGTGGTTATGGGTGAGAACAACTCCCTAAAAGTTTTTGAATCATCTCCTGTTTCTCCCATTGTGGATGGATAATCAAAACTAACAAGACGATTTTCTTTATCACGTATCCAAGTTCTCATACACCACAAAGAAATAAAAATAAATTCTTTTTTTTTTGTTTTTTTTTTTTTTAAAAAAAAAAATTAACTACACTAGTAGAAGGAAAAATTTAATTAAGACCTAATTTATTTTCCTAACCAAGTCCCCGGCAACGGCGCCAAAAACTTGTGAAATTTTAAAGTACTCGCAAGTGTACGAACCGTACCGAAGTATAGTTTGACAAGAACAAGGTCGAACCCACAGGGACTTGAATAAACGTAGGAAAATTAATTAAACCTTAACCAAATTAATCCTAATCTAGTTTAATAGAAATCGGTTTTTCTAAGATTAAATAAACTAAGCAAATAATAAAATTAAGCAAATAATTAAACTAAGCAAAAGATATAAAGCAACAAAAAGAGGTAAACAATCAAGAGAAAGGAATTAAGGCTTTGGAATCCGCCTTGTAAGTCATATCAGCATATATTTATGATCATTAATTTTTTCCAACTCACTACGTGATAATCTAGAAATCAATCTTGCTATCATGGAAAATATCATCATTAAAACTTATGTTTAAAAATCTAAAGCATGTTCTTCTTCGCTTCTTAAGTATAAAATCAAATCATCAATTGTATCCGTAGCCAAACAAATCACAAGATATATCCAATTCATAAAATCAAATCATAAATTGTATCCATTGACAGACAAATCACAAGCGATATCCAATTTTATAATCAAGAATTAATAAACCAAGCATTCAATTAATTAAGATAAATCCTAAATCATGAGAAAAACATGATTGAACTCATATCTAGAATCTCATCTTAGTCAATTGATATGAAGTAAGAACAATTTAAATCATTAAAAAATAACTATTGTGGGAAAAATCAAATCACATAAATATTACTGATAATCCTTAACAAGATTTCATCCTCAACCCTAATTATAAATTTAGCTACTCATGGTAATTGAAATTAAACACAAGAATATAATACTAAACATTAAACTAGACAAATAAAATAGAGAAAGAAATAGTCACAGTGCTAGAGAAGAGTCCTAAAAGAAACCAGTGTTGCTGCCTGCACTCCAGTCCTAGCCGCCCCCCCTAAACAATCTAACCTAGAGGCTTATATATGAAAAACATAGCCGAACACTATTCTTTAATCCTAATACAAGTAGAACAAGGATTTCATATTCCAAGCCACGCACTAAGACTTCAGGTACATGTTTTGGTGAAGTAATACGGAGGCCCACAACAACAATTCAATTAGTGATTGATTTCCAAAGCCCACCACGTTGACTTGTTTCCTATTGTGACACACCTGTGCTTGATTATAGTTTCTTTCCTAGCAAACTTCATCCATGTTGAATTGCATCTTGGGCTTCTTCTTGAATTTACGCCTGGGCTGGATGCTCTACTTCTTTGGGCTGAATCTTTACTTCATGGCAAGCTCTCTTCTCTTAAGTTAGCTTTATAATCGGCTTGGCCCGCGTACCATACAACTTGTAACTTGTTCAGCCTTTCAACATGAATAGCCTT
The DNA here is from genome assembly GCA_030021035.2 of Notholithocarpus densiflorus. NCBI lineage: Eukaryota > Viridiplantae > Streptophyta > Magnoliopsida > Fagales > Fagaceae > Notholithocarpus > Notholithocarpus densiflorus. The sequence continues at coordinate 55,566 of JARYZH020000584.1, forward strand.
TATTTTCCATAAAACAAATATAATATATAATTAGTCACAAAATAATATAAAAGGAAGGCTAACTATGCAAATCTGATGGTATTTTACTGTATATATTTCATGCACATCACTTCCAATCAACCGCGGCCACTAAACATTGTCTGGGCACTTGCTGGCTTCCCCTCACTACTGCGATGCCCTGCTCGGTATGGAACTTAACCTTCACGTGCAGGGTGGACGGGACTGCTCCCATCGCATGGATCCATGGCCTTCCCAGGATTGCCGTATAAGGAGAAAACAAGGCGACCACTATAAATGCTACTACTACTTCCTTTCCTTCCATATTCACGAGGAGGGAAATTTGTCCCTCAGGAATCACCACCTGGCCATCAAACCCGACCAGTAGCGTATCGTATTTCGAGAGGTCTTCGTTCTTTAATTTGAGCCCTTTAAACAGGTCTAGATACATCACATCGGCCCCACTCCCTTGGTCTACCATCACCCTCTTCACTATGAAACCATTTATTCTGGCCGTCACCACCAACGCATCATCGTGCGGCTGAATTGTTCCTTCCAATTCATCGTCGTTGAAAGCAATGGGCTCTCGTGTGAACTTCATCTTCTTCTTGGACAATTGCTTGCCCGAGTAGTCTTCTACTGGCACTACAGCCAACACACCTTTCCTCCTAGTCACAGTAGTGCCCCTCGGGGCAACGTGGATGACCTCGATCACTCCTAATGGGGGTGGGAAAGGATTCTCCCTCTGCTGTGCACCTTGCCCGGAACCTCGGTTCCCTGAATCCACCACAAACTCCTTCAAATACCCTGCTTTCACTAACTGCCCAAGATGATCTTTCAATACCCGGCACTACTCGGTGGTGTACCCCTTATCTCTATGGTAAGTACAGTACAAGTTTTGGTTCCTCCTAGACAAGTCACCCCCCATCTTGTTCGGCCACCAGAAGTATGGCTCGTTCTTAATTCGATCTACGATCCTGTGCACTAGCTCCTTGAACGTTACGTTTACTTCCCCCATTTGTGCTTCTGGTTCTTGAATCCTTAAATTCCTTCGGGGCCTTGACTGAAAGCCGCCTTACCAAGGACGACTCATCACTGGGGCCTTTCCTTTGCTCTGCAGCCGGTCATCCCCTAAGCGTTTGTACTCCTTAATGTGCCTCATAAGTTGCCTCATATCCTCAAGAGGCTTCCTCGTCAGTAACTCACGCAGTTTAGAGTCCTCAGGCAACCCCATTCTAAAGGTGCTCGTTGCAATTTTCTCATTACCCCCACTGACCTCATTGTAGAGTTCCTAATATCGACTGGCATAGCTGCGAAGGGTTCCCCCTACTCTCATCTTCAAGGATAGTAATGCGTTTACTGGTTGCGAGACCCGGCTACAGGTTACAAACCGGACACCGAACTCTTGGATCAACTCGGCAAAACTATGAATGGAACCTTTCCGTAACCCATTAAACCATCTCAAAGTAGTAGGCTCGAGACTTGAAGGAAATACCTTATGCATCAGCATGTAATTGTGAGTGTGCAAGGACATCATCTAGATATAGTGGCTAACGTGCTCTACCGGGTCCGTCTTCCCATCATAAGAGTTGAATGGTGGGCGCGTAAATCTACTCGGCATTAGGGCCCGTTTAATGTCATCGGAAAATGGCGACCGAGCAGCTCTACGTAAGGCTTGGCTCATAGCGTCCATGGCGGCATTCCTAGGCCGTCGCTCTTCTGGGGATGCCGAGTCTCGATTTGTGTACTCCCGTGAACGTGAACGAACCCGGTGTTGATGGGGATCGGACTGATGTGTCCCAGCTCTGTAACGACCTCCCCCACTAGCAGATCCTTCTTCTCGGTTGTCTCGGTCTCTTCTTAGGCCCCTACCTCTTGCTTCCAACTCCAAATCTCTCACCAGCCTGCGCAACCGCTTAACTTCCTCATCTTGCTCGTCAAATTGTCCGTGCCATGAAGCTCCCGACATCGTCCGGTGTGTTTGATTCGACCCTTCTCCGAGGCCGGATCATTCTTCCTCTTGCTCACGATCCCTATCTTCATGCCTTTTGTGCCTCCGCTCTCGCCAGGTAAATCCCCGAGAAGATCCCCCAGAGGCACTTTTAGCATAGCTCCCTGAACGTCTTTCAGACATTTCTCGGGCGTGAGTTTCGGTCGAACCACAGCTTTGTAAAAGATTCCTACAAGCGGAGCCAATTATGCGCCCCAAAAATGAGGCTGATGGGCTGGTCCTCACTTGGGCTCACAATCTATTTGTGATGTTGGCTTTGGATTTCCTAACTTGGGTAGTTCTTAGTTCAGAGACCCAACAGAACATTCCACTCCTACAGATTCCTCCCATTTCCCTCTTGTTGCTCTCCTTGTGCTCTCTCTCTAGTATCCTCTCTCCTCCCTCAATTCCCCATTCTCGCCTTTTATTTATAGCTCAAGATTAATGGAGGGGTTATGATTACTCAAGATTATTAGTGGGCAAAAGGGTCCAATTCCATTGCCTTTAAGTGGATGTTTAGTTGGGAGTGGGAGTAGTGGCTTTGGAACTGGTTCCCACCTTAAGAGGGAGGTTTGGCAGCGATATTTCCCAAGGTAATACTGGGCAGCCGAGATATAGTATCCCCGAGCAATGATGTTCCCAACCAAGATGCGTCGACCGGGTAGGTCTCTGGTAATGAACCGTGAGATGTACAAAGTAAAATTGCATGCCTAATGGGCTTTGAATTGAGCGTAGAGGTATGAGGCCTGGGCCCATGGCTTCAGCAGGCCTGGGGCCCAGCTTCGAACAAAGGGATTGGGCCCGTGGGCCACACTGTAAGGTTGAAGTTCAAGGCCCAAGTGGGCCTGGGGATCTCATGCCATACAGAAGTAATGGTGACCTTTATAGTGGTCAATTCATTTTCCCCCTATACAGCTATTCTCGGAAGACCATGGATTCATGCAATGGGAGTAGTTCCGTCTACATTGCAGGTCAAATTCCATATCGAGTACGGCATTGCTACAGTAAGGGGAAACTAACAAGTGGCCAGACAATGCTTGGCGGCCGCTGTTAACCGAGAGATCAAGCAGAAGGAGTCTGCCAAGGAGGTTCCCTTATAGCAATTACAGGAACCCCAAGAGGAAAAGGGGTCTAGCTGTGCCGAGGAGTTAATAAGGGTGAGTATATTGCCAGATGAGAATAGGAGTTTTCAGATAGGAGCAGGAATGTCTGACATAGATAGGGTGGAAATGTTGTTGTTGCTTGTACAAAATGTAGACATATTCACTTGGAGTCCATACGAGGTGCTCGGGGTGGATCCGGAGTTTATAGTTCATAGGCTTAACGTGGATCCACTATTTCCTCCCAAGAAGCAAAAGCCAAGGAGGTCGACTAAAAAGCACGTTGAGGCTGTCAAGCAAGAGGTGAAGAGGTTAAAAGAAGCAGGGGTAATAAATGAGGTTTTCTTCCCGGAGTGGCTGGCGAATACTGTGATGGTGAAAAAGAAGAACGGGAAATAGAGGCTATGTATAGACTTTACCAATCTGAACCGAGCATACCCGAAGGACCCCTTCCTTGTACCAAAGATTAATCAGCTGGTTGATGCAACATATGAACACCTGAGGATGAGTTTTCTGGATGCCTTTCAGGGTTACCATCAGATTGCCCTGGCTGCCGTGGATCAGGAAAAGACAGTGTTCATTTCTCTCGATGCTAATTATCATTACACCGTAATGCTGTTTGATTTGAAGAATGCTAGGGCTACTTATCAACGAATGATGACGAGGATGTTTAGAGATAAGATTGGGTGTACGGTGGAGGTATACATTGATGATATGGTGGTGAAGAGTAAAAAGGAGCAAGGGCACATCGATGATCTTAGGGATGTGTTTGAAGTACTCCGATGGCACAAATTGCGTCTCAATGCCGACAGGTGTGCCTTTGGAGTGGGGGCTGGCAAATTCCTCGGATATATGATTACTCACCGGGGAATAGAAGTTAATCTCGATCAAATCAGTGCTATAGAACGCCTCAAATCACTGAGCAATCAAAAGGAGGTCCAGGTGTTGATCGGCATGCTAACTGCACTAAACCGGTTCATTTCTAAGTTCGCAGACCGGTGCCGTCCATTCTATCAGCTTCTCAAAAACTGGAAGGGATTCCAGTGGACCGAAGAATGTGAAAGGCCTTCCAGGATTTAAAGGAGTATTTTATGCGGGCACCAATGTTGTCGGCTCCAGAGCCTGGTGAGGATTTGTTTATGTATCTTTCGGTGTTCGAGCATGCCGTAAGCGCTGTGTTGTTGAAGGATCAAGGTGTACAACAGCCCGTATATTATGTTAGCAAAACCCTAGTCGATGTCGAGACAAGATATTTGCCCTTAAAGAAGTTGATGTTAGCCTTAGTGCATGCCATAAGGAAGTTGCCTCATTATTTTCAAGTTCATATCGTCTACGTGTTGACCGAGTATCCCTTGCAATCCTTGTTGAAGAGATCTGATTTCACGGGCAGGATAGCCAAGTGGGGAACCCGGTTGGGTTCTTTGACATAAGGTATAGACCCAGAAGTTCAGTGAAAGGTCAAGTTCTTGCCGACTTTGTTGCAGAATTTTCACCGAGAAGGGAGGTGGAAATTGTTTGCCATGTAGAAGTCCAGCCATGGAGAGTATATGTGGACGGTGCGTCTATTGCACTAGGGGTTAGGGCAGGAATTGTTATTATCACGCCAGAGGGGATAAGGATGGAACATTCCTTTAGGTTAGGCTTTAAGACTTCCAACAATGAGGCTGATAGAATTAACAAGTTTTAAACCCAAGTTGTTAATTAATTTTCTTATGAATAAATCTTATTAAAACAAATAAACATCAATATCATGTCAATAATGAATGCAGCGGAAAAGTAAATAAGACAAGATATGATGATCCAAGAAAACCAATGAAACAAACTAGTTTCACAGTAAAAAACCTGGGGGGAAACTTTCTCGAAAAGCAATTCACTATAATGAAAAGGAGTTTCAGATCTAATACAAAACCTTTGTCCCTAGACTCTACAATCCCCGTAGATGAACTCACAGCAGAAACTTTCTACCGCTTTAGAACCTCTGAACTCTTCAATATATGAACGCCACCCTTTGATGATGCACGACTCCCAAGTACGTGACTAACCAATTGCGCGGATCCCAGTACGTGACTTCAATCACTAACTAGAAGAAGATGTTGGCTGCAAAGTTCTTCACTTTATCAACAATAAAGATCAAGAAACACTTAGTTACAAAACCCTAAGGTGCAAAAGACGCAGTAGCTTCTTTTAGAGAGAATAAGGCATCAGTCACCTTTTGCATATGTTCTCCTTATATTCTCTTATGTGACGGCCTCTAAAATAAGCTTTATATAGGTCTAGGGTTGTGAGAAAGAAACCCTACACAAATACAAAAGCCTGTCCCAAAAATCAGATCTGGAAATCTGAATTCCTGTAACCTCGATCGATCAGGAGATGTCAAGGAGGTGTCGAGCTTTAAAACATCAGACACAAGAGATGAGGCTCGATCGATCCACCAAGTGTCGAGAAGCTATCAAGAGAACATGAGCTTTCTCGATCGATCCACCAGCTATCGATAAGGTGTCGAGATTGCGATAAGAAACACCTTAAGAGGCTCGATAGATAGCTAGCTGTCGAGAGGTGTCAAGAAGCTGTCGAGATATCTGTCTGCAGGTGTCGAGCTATCTGTCCAGCTTTAATGAACAGCTTTTCTTCACTTATTTCTTGGTCCAATCTTCATGGCTTTAATACTAAACTTGAACAACATGTTATTTGAAGTATTAAACACATCCTAGATCTACCCAAATACAAGTAAAGTGCGTTTTGTCAAAGGATTAGCCAATTACACAAAATATGTCCTTAACAATCTCCCCCTTTGGCAATCCGTGACAAAACCACAACAAACAAATGAACATATGAGAGAAGTCATAAATCACTCAACTCATATTCACTTGTTGAATACAATAAAATCTATCCTAATACAAACTCTTGAAAAACTTTGCAAGAAGAGAGTTTATGACAAGTAGACTTTGACAATCTATATTTCTGAAACACTTTAAACAAAACTCATCAAGGCATCTTTATGTGAAACAGAAATAATATATTGCATACAAGTAGAAACATGTGCATAAAGATAGAAAAGAAACAACACATGTAAGGATAGGTGAAGAAGACATACATCATCAAAGAAGATAAGTATAATGTATGTCAATAATGGTCACAAGACCCAAGGTACAAGAAGAAGGAGGTAAGCACCCCCCCTAACAAGATGAAACATAACTCCCCCTTATAGAGGCATGTATTTCTCCCCCTAACATGTAGAATCTTAAAAAGAAACCACATATTCTCCACAAATTCTCCCTTTTTTTGTCATGATTGACAAAGGGTACAAGAAGCCAGAAAACTTCACCCGAAAGACATAAAGATGATCAAGGATGATCAAGGGGGCACAAGAAATCCATATAAATGCATGAATGTAATGAAACAAAATGCTATGGATGACAAGATAATAGATGGATGCAAAACATGTAAAAAACAAATCTCTCAACAAGAAAAATGTTATGCTCATAGATTCTATAAACACACACACACACACTAAACAAGTCTAACCAATTTTATATTTCAAAAACAAGTCAAGACATTTTAGTGAGCATAAATTATCAAATGTAAAACCTTGTGATGGCCAAATCACATTATACCTACACATGTATCAAGAGTAGTAAAGAATATTGCGTGTTGTGTGTTGTGTGTGAAAAATATCGCAAGATTGCATAAGTGTATACATGTTATGACGATTTGAGACATGAGTAAATCACTTTAACTCACACACAATCATAACTGTTTGATGGGGATTATCACCTTCGAGGTACATCCTATAACTCCCACATCTCCTAGAAAACACGCTTGCAATCATATTTAAAGCATTTTTGATCTTTTTACTTTTTATTTTTCTTTTCATATTTTATTTAAGCAAATCATGCATGGGCATATAATAGAGAGAGAAAAGAAATACCCAATTATGTTAAGCATTTGACATTCCAATTTTGCTATGCCGAAACACACAAATGTCATTGACACTGCACTTTTGATATGCCGAAGCATATAGGTGTCATATTATGATTGGCGGGTAACAGTGGTGAGATGGTTATTTATGCCTTTCTCTTAGGATTTTTTAATCCTTCCCGTCAAAAAGAGTGATATGAGTGTTAAGTACAAGAGACAACTTAATCTTACTCATCACAAACAAGAGCCACAAAACTCACTTGCTTAGTTGTGCATAGAGATGCTTATCTAAGCTACAAGAGATACAAAGTTTAGAAAACTTTGTTTGAATGGCCATCCAAGGTACACAAGTACCAATGTACACAAAACACACACTGTTTTTGTATTTTTCTAATTTTTCATTTTTATTTTTATTTTGAAAACAAAACAAAATAAAACTAAACAACCAAACAAAAACAGACAATCAACATGAAAGCATGAAAGAAATATGCATATACATGAAGGCATGATAGAAAGATGCAGATGCATAAAAGCATGATTCCAAAAACAGATAAGAAATCAAGCAAAGAGAGTCCTACTCTAGATAGAAAGAAATAAAGCAGAGGACAAACAGAAAAGACAATTAAGTCTTAGGCTCATTTCTCACCCACACAGCATGAGTCTTTGGCCGTGAAGATGAAAAGGCACGTGTCCTAGTATGTCTACTAAAGGACATAGAAAAATTAGAATTCTCCTAAAATTGAGTTAAAAAGCTCAAAACTTTTAATAACTCTCCAAATAAAGGTGTAGGTCCTTGAAAGGAAACCTGTGACCGTTTGGACAATTGCTTATGAGGACACAACTTAAAGCAATTAGGACAAATGTGTCCAGAAACATCACAATGGTGACAAACATGAGTAGTTTTAGAGCTACTTGGCTTCCTTGAAGAAGGTCTAGCTTTAGAGGTTGACAGAGACCTCAACTTAGGACAATTTGGTCTAATATGACCAACAATATGACAATGATGACAAATGGGGACAAATTCAGATTTTTCATTCAACTTAGGAGTAGTTTTTGACATAGGTTTAGAAACTTCAGCGTTAACATCAGATATTTTACATTTGTCTATCCTAGCAGAATTAGCCTTCAACTCTTCATTATTCCTTTTAAATGGAGGAATATAAACACCTTTTTCCTTTGAGTTAGGCTCAACAAGAAGTTTGGCATTAGTTAAATTTTCAACTTCAGTTTTAGATTCAACTAGTTGCTCTTCCAAACTCTTAATTTTGTCCTCTTAAGATGAAATTTGATTTTTAAATTTCTCATTCAAATTATTGGCTACATCCAATTTTGCAATCAAATCATCATTTTCAAGCTTAACCTTTTTAAATTTAGCTTTTAATTTTGTAGAACATTCAAGAGATTTCATACAAAAATTATAAAGCTTGCAATAGGCATCTTGAATATCATCATCATCATTCAACACAAGATCATGCAAATCAAAACAATCAAGAGATTCCATGACAACAGGGGTCAAGGATCACACTCAGGAAATTAATCCAATCAGAGTGTACCCGTTCTGATACCACTTGTTGGGAAATTTAGACCCCGGTTGATAGAATTAATAAGTTTTAAACCCAAGTTGTTAATTAGGTTTCTTATGAATAAATCTTGTTAAAAAAAACAAACATCAATATCATGTCAATAATGAATGCAACGGAAAAGTAAATAAGACAAGATATGATGACCTAGGAAAACCAATGAAACAAACTAGTTTCACAGTAAAAAACCTGGGGGGAAACCTTCCCGAAAATCAATTCACTATAATGAAAAGGAGTTTCAGATCTAGTACAAAACCTTTGTCCCTAGACTCTACAATCCCCGTAGATGAACTCATAGTAGAAACCTTCTACCGCTTCAGAACTTCTGAACTCTTCAATATATGAACGCCACCCTTTGATGATACACGACTCCCAAGTACGTGACTAACCAATTGCGCAGATCCCAGTACGCGACTTCAATCACCAACTAGAAGAATATGTTGGCTGCAAAGTTCTTCACTTTATCAACAATGAAAATCAAGAAGCACTTGGTTACAAAACCCTAAGGCGCAAAAGACGCAGTAGCTTCTTTTAGAGAGAATAAGGCATCGGTCACCTTTTGCATATGTTCTCCTTATATTCTCTTATGTGACGGCCTCTAAAATAAGCCTTATATAGGTCTAGGGTTGTGAGAAAAGAAACCCTACACAAATACAAAAGCCTGACCCAAAAATTAGATCTGGAAATTTGAATTCCTGTAACCTCAATCGATCGGGAGGTGTCAAGCTTTAAAACATCAGACACAAGAGATGAGGCTCGATCGATCCACTAGGTGTCGAGAAGCTATCGAGAGAGCAGGAGCTTTCTCGATCAATCCACTAGCTATCGATAAGGTGTCGAGATTGCGATAAGAAACACCTTAAGAGGCTCGATAGATAGCTAGTTGTCGAGAGGTGTCGAGAAGCTGTCGAGCTATCTGTTTGCAGGTGTCGAGCTATCTGTCCAGCTTTAACGAACAACTTTTCTTCACTTGTTTCTTGGTCCAATCTTCATGGCTTTAATACTAGACTTGAATAACATGTTCTTTGAAGTATTAAACACATCCTAGATCTACCCAAATACAAGTAAAGTGCGTTTTGTCAAAGGATTAGCCAATTACACAAAATATGTTCTTAACAAGTATGAAGCCTTACTTGCCGGACTAAGAGTTGTTTTGAATTTAGGTGCACGGGAAGTGGAGGTTTACTCGGATTCTCGGTTGGTTGTTAATCAGGTGCAGGGAAGCTTTGAAGCCAAAAATCCTCAAATGATCGATTATTTACAGTTGGTAAAACATACTATGAATCAATTTTAGAAGGTAAGAGTCCTTCAGATTATTAGGGGGCAGAACCGACATGCCGATTCTCTAGCCACCTTGGCGTTATCATTAACCGAGGAAGTGCCCCGGCTAATCAAAGTGGAGGTGGTGACACCAAGTATTGATGCAAGGGTAAATGTTGCAATGGTAGCGGTGTCTGAACCTTGCTGGATGGATCTAATCATTGGCTTTTTGGCCGAGGATCAAGTGCCGGTCGATGGGAAAGAAGCAGACAAGGTACGTCGGGTAGCTGCTCGGTATTGGTTGTCAGCAGATCGTAAGCTATACTGAAGGTCTTTCGGGGGACCATATCTTTAATGCTTGCACTCCAGCAAGGTTGATGAGCTCTTAACCTAGCTCCATGAGGGAGTCTGTAGTAATCATGTCGGAGGACGTTCATTGGCCCACTGAGCAATGACCTAGGGATTTTGGTGGCCACAAATGCACAAGGATGCTGCCGAATATGTCCGAAAGTGTAAGCAGTGTCAAAAGCATGCTCCTTTGATACACCAGCCGGTAGGGAGTTTGAACCCTATCAGTAGCCCGTGACCCTTTGCACAGTGGGGGTTAGATATTATTGGTCCATTCCCTCGGGCTACAGGGAACTGGAGATTTGTTTTAGTAGTTGTGGACTACTTTACAAAGTGGGCCGAGGCTGAGGCGTTAGCCAACATCCGGGATGTGGATGTTAAGAAGTTTGTGTGGAGAAACATAATAACAAGATTTGGAGTGCCAGAATCTCTAGTATCAGACAATGGGTTACAGTTTGACAGTAAAGTGTGTCGCAAGTTTTGTAGTGACCTCAGTATTAAGAACAAATATTCCACCCCAGCGTATCCGTAGAGTAATGGCCAGGCCGAGGCTACTAACAAGGTAATTGTGAACGGGTTGAAGAAGAAATTAGAGGTCACAAAAGGAATGTGGGCTGAGGAGTTGTCGAATGTCTTGTGGGCATACCGAACAACCCCCAAAAGATCCATGAGAGAAACTCCATTTTCACTGACATATGGAGGGGAAGTGGTGATACCAACTGAAATAAGCTTATGCAGTGCTTGGGTCTCAGGATTTGTCCATGCCGAAAATAAGGAGCTAATGGTAAAGCAGTTAGACTCCTTAGAAGAATATCGGGAATCAGCAACCATAAGGCTGGCCGAGTATCAACAGAAGCTTGCTCGTTGATACAACAAGGATGTCAAGAGTAGGGAGTTCAGTGCCGGAGATTTAGTGTTGCGGAAAGCATTAGGGAATGCCCGGGATGCCAATGCTGGAAAATTAGCTCCAAATTGGGAGGGTTCGTACAGGTTTACTACTATTGCTGGAGCTGGAGCGTATTACTTGGAGGACATGGATGAGAGGCCACTCCCCCGGCCATGGAATGTTCAAAATTTCAGAAGATTCTACCATAGACTGTAGAAGGAGTTACAAGTTATGTACATCTGCTGTATACAAAACAATGTTCGTGCATGTAATATATAGAAGTCAAATTATCATGGTAATCTCTATTTTTTCTAAGGACAGAAACCTATGCTCGGTTCGATCCCGATCATCGAACAGGTGGAAACCTAATCTCTATTTTTTCTAAAGACAGAAACATGTGCTCGGTTCGATCCCGGTCACAGAACAGGTGGAAACCTAATATCTATTTTTTCTAAGGACAAAAACCTGTGCTCGGTTCAATCCCGGTCATCGAACAGGTGGAAACCTAATCTCCATTTTTTCTAAAGGCGGAAACCTATGCTCAGTTCGATCTCAATCACCAAATAGGGGCTCGTTCAATTGGATCCCAGTTGCTGACCGAGCAAAAGCATTAATTATTCGGGTTAGTTGAGAACGGAGGCCCAGCTGGATTTTATCCCGGTCACCAACCAGGTGCACACCTTAACTCGGTTACATGATATATGTAAATGAACAGAGTGAAATTGTAGCCAAAAAAAAAAAAAAAAACTAGTACTACTGTGTTTGTCTCACCTACTGATAAAATGATGAAATTAAAACCGAAATAGCTAGTGAGACCTTAGACAAGGGCAAATCTATTTTAGGAGCACCCCCTAAAGTTGAAAAGAAAGAGACTAGAAATCCTAGGACTAAGAAGGTTAACAACAAAAGTCTCAACCGAAGAAGCCGCATCTCTGTCATCACTGTGGAGGTTCAGGGCATACTCGTCCAAATTGCTACAAGTGGTTAGCCACTCAACAAAGTAATAGTATGCTCTCGTCCGGAAACCAAAATCAGTTTTCATCCTCTTTTGCTCATCTTGGAGATCTTCTAAAGGCCCTCATGTTCCTTTCAAACTCGAACGGTTTCAATTCTTCCCCCTCACCACCGGATCAAAGGTTCGCTCAAAGGAAAGGTTCTTCCAAGGTGTGCAAGGAAAAAGGCTCAAAGTGATTTAGTCACTTTTTCTCTCTTCCTTTTTGTTGTTGCATTACTTGTTTTTTTTTGCTTTCTTGTTTTAAATCAGTCTAGTTTTTATGCTTCGCTTTGTTTAACATGTTTTTGTTTGTTTGTTTTCAATTTTACTTTATTTTGTTTTTCATAAAAATAAAATAAAATAATTGAAAAATAAAATAAAATACAAAAACAGTGTGTGTTTTGTGTACATTGGTACTTGTGTACCTTGGATGGCCATTGAAACAAAACTTTCTAAACTTTGTATCTTTTGTAGCTTAGATGAGCATCACAATGCATAACTAAGCAAGTGAGATTTGTTGCTCGTGTTTGTGATGAGTACGATTAAGTAATCTCTTATACTTAACACTCATATCACTCTTTTTTACGATAAGGACTAAAAAATCCTAAGAGAAAGGCATAAATAACCATCTCACCACTAAAGCCCACCAATCATGTATAACATCTGTGTGCTTCGGCATAGCAAAATTGTGATGTTTGTAGCTTAACATAATTGGGTATTTCTTCTCTCTTCCTTATATACCCATGCATGATATGCTCAAAAAGAAAAATATGCAAAGAAAAACAAAAGCAAAAAGAATCAAAATGCTTTTAAATATGATTGCAAGTGTGTTTCTAGGAGATGTGGGAGTTATATGATGTACCTCAAAGGTGATAGTCCTCATCAAACAGTTATGATTGTATGTGAGTGTATGTGATTTTCTCATATCTCAAATTGTCATAATATGAGACACTTATGCACTCGTGCTATGTTTTCACACGCAACATGCAAATTCTTTGCTACTTTTGATACATGTGTAGGTACAATGTGATTTGGCCATCACAAGGAATACATGTGTTAATGTATACTCACTAAACTATCATAACTTTTTTTTGAAATATAAAATTGGTTAGACTTGTTTAGTGTGTGTGTGTGTGTGTGTTTTGGATCATGAATGTTTTGCATTTTTTTGTTGAGAGATGTTTTTGAGAGCTTAATATGTTGATTGGATCTATGTTTAAGTAGCTTGTTTGTTGCATTCATCTCTATGTGTTTTTCCTCTCTTTGAAAAACCTGTTTTCTTTAAGCTCGACAGCTTCTCGACAAATCCTCGACAAATTCGCATCTATCGAGCCCCTTTTCTTCTTTTCTCGATAGAAGTTAGCGCAATTTCGATCCATCGAGCTTTCTGGAATTTGTCTCGATAGCTTCTCGATCAATCGAGAAACTTTCTATCTGGCCGATAGATTCTCGACAGTTTCTCGATCCATCGAGGTATTTTTGCCGTCAATAGATCCTCGACCGCACCTCGACAAATTCATTTCTGTCGAGATTTAGTGCTCGACAGATCTTGATAGCTCCTCGATCCATCAAGTTGCATTTTTCTATATATAGCTAAGGCACGATCTGGTTTTCATTTTCTCACTTCTCTCTCGATAGAAAACTCTCTCTCGACCCAAAACTCTTTCTCACTCTCAAATCCTCTCACCCACTGCATTTTCGACCTCTGCCAAGATCAAATCACTTGGTAAATGTCCTAAAACCTTTCTTTTTCATGCATTCATGCATTTTAGACCTAGGTTTTGGGGTTTTTGAAAATTTTTGGGTTTTTGAGTTTTTCTTGAAATTTTTGGGTTGGGCTTTGTGAATTTGATGATATATGATCATGCATTGCATTGCATTAGCATTATAACAATGTTTCATGCATTTAGATGTGTGCTTGATTATTGTAGATGTGTGCTGGTAGGTTTGGATTTGGTTTTTACCCATGATGCAATTTCAATTTTGCACGTCATATGTTCATGCATTTTTCATGCATACGTATCTTTTCTTTTCTTTCTTTTTTGTTCTGTTTGTGATATGTTTCCTCTATCTCTCTCTCTTTCTCTCTCTCTCTCTCTCTCGGATAGACTGCGCATGGCACCCAAGCGCAAATCTATTCCGACTCGGAACCCTCTTGGTACTAAAAACACACTATAGGCCCATTTTGGCTATAGCAGCGTTTGCTATAGTGGCGTTTGTAAACGCCACTATTGTACTGCAACTATAGACCTATAGTGGCATTTGTAAACGCCGCTATAGACCAATTTTTTTATTTTTAAAAAAGGCTATAACAACGTTTTAGAACGCCACTATAGGTCTGCCCTATAGTAGCGTTTTACAATAGACTTACCCTATAGCGGCATTCTACAAACGCCACTATAGCCAAAAACCACCAACAAAAAAACCTTTCAATTACCAAAAATTAATTTTTGGTAATCAAAAGTTTTTATTTTTTAAAATTGAATTACAATTTTAATTAAATTATTTTTATAATTTTAATTAAATTAAAAGATAAAAAAAAAAAAAAACAAGATACATAAATAAAAGAAAATACAAACACTATAGCTAGCCTAGCAAATTCAAAATGAAACACAAACCCACCCAAAAAAATTCAAAATCAAATACAACATGCTCACATACAGAAATCTCAAACAAGGAATAAACCAAAACAATTATTAAATTAAATTAAAAAAAAAACTGCTTACCTGCAACTATACAACCAATGGCTTCTGTTAGGACATATGTGTTTCACATATTAAGAACATATGTCATGATTTTATGTAATTGGATAATCCTTTGAAAAACGTACTTTACTTGTATTTGGGTAGATCTAGGATGTGTTTTAAATACTTCAAGAAATCATGTTTCAAGATCAAGTGTTAAAGCCTTTAAGTCTGTCCAAGAAAACAAGCTGAAAGTGCAAAATCATTAAAGCTCGACAGCTGACTCGACAGCTGCATCTATCGAGCTTAAGAAAGTTGTTTCAGCCCCGTGTGCTTGACACCTGCTCGACAGCTACTCGACACCTTCTATCTGTCGAGGTTTATGAATTTCAGAATCTTGATCTGATTTTCTTGGGATCCGTGATTATGTTTTTGGGCTTTCTTTTCTCCTAACCCTAAACATATAAAAAGATTGTTTTAAGGGCCATCAAAGAGTTCACAAGTTGCACAAGCATTGAACAAACCTTGTTCAAGCAAATTGTGACCGGAGACAAAATTTTTGCCCTTGTTCATCTCTTTTTCTTGAAGAAGTTGCTGTGTATTTGCACCATAGGGTTTTATGACCAAGCATCTTCTTGAACTTCATCGTGTGGATGAACTGAAGAATTTTGCAGCCAACAACCTTCTTAGTTGGTAATTGAAGTCGTGTACTGGGATCCGGGCATGGTTAGTCACGTACTTGGGAGTCATGCATCAAAAGAGGGGAACTGTCACTACAGAACAAGTCCAATTGGGTATTGGGGTAAGGGTTCAACTGTAGGTTGGTAAGGTACTTGGGATTCCTTTACTTGTAACCGCTTGTTGTGATAATAGTGGAGTTTCGAAAGTGGTGACCTGAAAATCACCCGGTGGGGATTTTGCCGTTAGGTTTTCCCCATTCGTAAACAAATCACCGTGTCATTTATTTTCCGCTGCATAATTAGTTTATTGGTGATTTGTTTGTACTACCGCGCGTTTGCATGATAAATTGATTAATTAATAACTTGGCTAATTAATTAATTAATTTCTATCACAAGGGGTCAATTCAGTTTGTGGCCTATCAAGTGGTATCAGAGCAGGCACACTCTGATTAGGGTTAATCTTTGCTGTGTGATCCATTGACCCCTGTTTGTCATGGATAGAGGACAGTCATTAATTATACCTCCTTTATTTGATGACACTAACTATGCATACTGGAAAGTATGCATGAGAGCTTTCTTGTAGTCTCTAGATGAGAAGGTGTGGCAAGCTGTGGAGATAGGGTGGACTAAGCCAACAGAAGCGCCGGCTGATTGGGATGATGTGAAGATCAAGGCGGCAAATTTCAACAGCAGGGCATTGAATGCTCTATTCAGTGCAGTCACCAATGAGGAGTTTAAGAAGATATCCTCTACTGAAACTGCCAAGGAGGCTTGGACCATCCTCCAGACAACCTATGAGGGTACAAAGGCTGTCAAGGATTCAAAGCTACAGAGGCTCACTACAAGCTTTGAAGAGATTAAGATGGAGGATGATGAGTTGTTCGATGAGTTCTATGTCAAGCTAAAGGACATAGTGAACTCAGCCTTCAATCTTGGGGAAACCATTCCTGAACCCAAGATTGTGAGGAAAGTGCTCAGATCTCTGCCTGAGAGATTCCATGCCAAGATTACGGCTATCGAGGAATCAAAGGATATTGACAAGATTCCTTTGACAGAGCTGGTTGGTAATCTACAGACTTACGAACTAGGGTTAACAAGGATTGATAAGTCAGGCAAGAGCAAGAGCATGGCACTAAAGGCCAAGAACAGTGAGACAAATGAGTCTTCAGATGATGAAGATTCCAAGATGAAGTCCTACATCACCAGGCAGTTCAAAAATTTTATGAAGAACGCAAATGGAAATGGCTTCGACAAGGACCGCAGGCAATCAAGTTCTTCTCAGTTTAAAGGCCAAGACAAAGGGAAGAAGAATGCTAAGGAAGGTGGTCAGTACATTGTCCCTGCAAGACCTAAGTGTTTTGGGTGTCAAGGCTTCGGTCATATGAAACATGAGTGTCCTACTTATCTCAAGAGCATTGGGAAGAGCAAGGCACTTGCTGCTACTTTGAGCGACACCGAGCCTAAGGATGATTCCGACAATGAGGATGATGGAATCCTAAATGCCTTCACCGCCACTGTCAATCCTACTTAGGGTATTGTTGAAAATGTGGATGAAGAAGAAGAATTGGTGGACTCTAAGTTTGAGATGATGGATGATCAAGATGATATCCATACAGCCTATGAGAAATTATACAAGCTTTCTGAGAAACATGAAAAACTCTATAGGCTGGCCACCAAGAAGCTTAGTGATGTGGAACTTGATCGTGAAGAGATTTCTACAAAGTTTGATGAAGCTAATCAGACTATAGGAGCACTGAGATTCGAGAACAATTTCTTGGCTGAGAAGACCAAGAAGCTTGAAGCAGAGTTGTTTCAAGTCAGAGCTCAACAGGAGAGGATTTCAAGTGCAAAGCTTGATGAGATGCTAAATCTTCAGAAATCTGCTTCTAATCGAACAGGTTTGGGGTATGGTCTTTCTTCATCTAATATTGCTTCTACTAGTTCTACTGTTTTTGTTACTCCTGCTAATAATGTTGAAATTGAGAACAATGATGTTAAAACAGTGTTAGCTAGTGAGAACTTAGACAAGAATAAATCTATCTTAGGAGCACCCCCTAAGCAAGATAAGAAAGAAGCTAAGAACCCTAGGGCTAAAAAGGCTAACTCGCATAAGCCTAAACAGAAGAAGCAGCATCTCTGTCATCATTGTGGAGCTGCCGGTCATACTCGACCAAATTGCTATAAGTGGCTTGCCACTCAAAAGAGCAACGGCATGATAGCATTTGGAAGCCAAAATCAGCTTCAATTCTCTCTTGCTCCCCTTGGAGATCTTCTCAAATCCCTCATATTCCTTTCAAACTTGAACGGTTTCAATTCTTCCCCCTCACCGCTAGTTCAAGGGTTTAATCAAAGGAAATGTTCTTTCAGAGTGTGGAAGGAAAATGACTCCAAGTGATTCTATCACTTTCTTCTCTCTTCTTGTTTTTGTTTGCATTACTTGTGTGTTTTGCTTTACTGTTTTGAGTCAATCTAGTTTCTATGCTTTGCTTTGTTTAACATGTTTTTGTTTGGTTATTTTTCAGTTTTTGCTTTATTTTGTTTTTCATATAAAAATTTAAAAAAAAAATTGAAAAATCAGAAAAATACAAAAACAGTGTGTGTTTGTGTACATTGGTACTTGTGTACCCTGGATGGCCATTAAAACAAAGTTTTCTAAACTTTGTATCTCTTGTAGCTTAGATGAGCATCTTTATGCACAACTAAGCAAGTGAGCTTTGCGGCTCTTGTTTGTGATGAGTAAGATTAAGTTATCTCTTATACTTAACACTCGTATCTCTCTTTTTGACGGAAAGGATTAGAAAATCCTAAGAGAAAGGCATAAATAACTATCTCACCACTGTTGCCCGCCAATCATAATGACACCTGTATGCTTCGGCATAGCAAAAGTGCAATTTCAATGACATTTGTGTGCTTAGGCACAGCAAAATTAGAATGTCAAATGCTTAACATAATTGGGTATTTCTTTTCTATCTATTATATGCTCATGCATGATTTGCTTAAATAAAATATGCAAAGAAAATGAAAAAGCAAAAAGATCAAAAATGCTTTTAAATATGGTTGCAAGCGTGTATTCTAGGAGATGTGGGAGTTATAGAATGTACCTCGAAGGTGATAATCTCCATCAAGCAGTTATGATTATGTGTGAGTTAAAGTAATTTTCTCATATCTCAAATCGTCATAACATGGATACACTTATGCAATCTTGCGATGTTTTTCACACACAACACGCAATATTCTTTGCTACTCTTGATACATGTGCAGGTACAATGTGATTTGGCCATCACAAGGTTTTACATGTGTTAATGTATGCTCACTAAATTGTCTTAACTTGTTTTTGAAAAATAAAATCGATTAGACTTGTTTAGTGTGTGCGTGTGTTTTTGGGATCCATGTACTTAAAAATTATTGTTGAGAGATGATTTTGAGAGCTTATTATGTTGATTAGATCATTGGTTGAGTTGCATGCTTGATTGTATTCATATCTGTGTTTTTCTCTCCTCGAAAAACTGTTTTTGGAAAAACTGGCTCGACACCTCCTCGATAGCTAGCTATCTGTCGAGCTTCCTCAGCTTTTTCTAATCGCAATCTCGCTAGCACCTCGACACCTGGTGGATCGATCGAGCCTCACTTCTTGTGTATGATGTTGTGTTCCTCGATACCTTCTCAACACTTGCTTCTGTCAAAGGCCATTTTCTCGACACCTACCTCGACAGATGGTTCGACACCTCTCGACACCTCTATCTGTCGAGATTTACTGATGCTCTATTTAAACACCTCGTGCGATTCGCTTATCATTTCTATCGATCTCTCTCTCGATTGCTCTGACTGTTCATCTCCCAAACTCTCTCATCTAACTCCAATTGTGTTCCTCAAGGTTTCTTCAAGCTTTTTCAAGTTTTCTTCACTTGGTAAGCTTCTATTCTCTTTCATTTTCATGCATTTCATGTTTTGAAATCTAGGTTTTTGGGGTTTTTGAAAAATTTTGGGGCTTTTCAAAATTGATGAGTTTTTGTTGAAATTTTGGGATGGGTTTTCAATTAACTGAGTTTAAAATCTCATGCATTGCATCACATTAGCATTATAACAGTATTTTCATGCATTTAGATGTGTGCAATATGTTTGTGTGCTGATAGGATTGGATTGGGCTGAGCCCATGATGCAATTTCCTTTGCATGTCACATGCTCATGCATTCTCCATGCATACACTTCTTTTCACATATTCTTAATATTGTGAATTGTTTTGGGACTTTTCTGATTGTCTCTTTTTCTTTCTCCCTCTACTGTTGGTTACGTTAGTAGTGTCTATGGCACCGAAACGTAAATTCACTCCGTCCCGGAACCCTCTCCGTTCCAGGGCATCCTCTTCGTCTTCAGATTCTGCCCCCTTATCTCTTCGGTTCCGTGATGATGATGCTCACAAGGCATTCTCGGAGAACTTTTCTAAACGAGGTGTTCATTCGGAACGCCAAGTTATTTTGGCAGACTTTGGCGACACCGACCTTCCCAATGTCATTCACAATCAGGAATGGCAGTCTCTTTGTGACGAGCCTGTCACTTGTCCTCTTGTGCTTATTCAGGAGTTCTACTCCAACATGCACAGGATTGACTGGTCTGTCCCTCACTTCTTCACTCGTGTTAGGGGTGTTAGCATTCCTGTCACACCACAGCTTGTTGCAGATGTGCTTCAGGTTTCTAGGATAGAATTTCCTGACTATCCTAGTTGTTAGCGTCTGAGGACTGTTTCCAAGGATGAGCTTATTTCTGCTTTTCGTGAGCGCCCTTCTGACTGGGGTGAGCGTCAATATACACCATGTAAGGCTTTTGCTAAAGGTCCTAGATTCTTAAACATGGTGATGACTTTTGTACTCCATCCTCTCTCTCACTACAACTCCATCACAGAGCCTCGTGCTCGATTTTTGTTGTCTCTTCTTGAACATCTTCCTATTGATTTTCCGTCTCACTTCATTCTTTCTATTATAGTTGTTCATTTGGATTCGGCATCCCGTGATAAACTCATCTTTCCTTCCGCTATCACGAGATTCTACGCCACTTTTCTGTTCCTTTTCCCTCGTCCGACCATTTCACCGTTATGTGTGCTATAGACGCCGCTACTGTAAAACGTAGTGAGGCGCAATTTAGATCGAGACTGACGGATTCAGCAGCTCCTCCATCTCGATCTACTCCATCCACATCCGCTCCCTCCTCTTCTACGAGTGATGTATCACTAGGAGACATCATGGCGCAGTTGCAGCGCATGGATGCTCGTCTTGATACGCTTTCTACGGAATTGTATCAGGTGAACATTCGTGTCGGTCGTATTGCACGGTGACAGGCGTCCATGGGTGGCTTTGCTTCTGACGCTTCTCCTCCACCACCTCCTCCCGTGGCTTCTGATTCTGAGGATGAGGCTGATGATGATGGTGATGACGATGATGCTTCGAATGATAATGATGGAGATGCTAGCTCTACTGATGAGATGTCTACTTGACACTCTTACCTTTTGTCACTCGTGACAAAAAGGGGAAGTAGTTTTGGATATGAGAGTAGTCACTCTTAGGGGGAGAGTTAGTATAAGACCATTTTTGTTAAGGGGAGTGTTGTTTTTCCTTTTAAGGGATGTAGTGAGGATATGATGTATCTTTTCTTTTCTTTCTATTTTGAGATACATTGTTCTTGTACATTAGGTCATGTGACCATATTTATGACATACTTTGTACTTATCTCTTTATATTGATGATGTATGTTGTTTCTTTCACCTACTTCTTCATGCGTTGTTTCTTTTCTCTCTTTATACACATGCTTCTTAAATTTGTATGCAATCTATTATTTCTATTTCACACAAAGATGTCTTGATGAGTTTTGTTTAAAGTGTTTTAGAAATACAAGTTGTCAAAGTCTACTTGTCATAAACTCTCTTCTTGTAAAGTTTTTCAAGAGTTTGTGTTAGGATAGATTTTATTGTATTCAACAAGTGAATATGAGTTGAGTGATTTATGACTTCTCTCATATGTTCATTTGTTTGTTGTGGTTTTGTCACGGATTGCCAAAGGGGGAGATTGTTAGGACATATGTGTTTCACATGTTAAGAACATATGTCATGATTTTATGTAATTGACTAATCCTTTGACAAAACGCATTTTACTTGTATTTGGGTAGATCTAGGATGTGTTTTAAATACTTCAAGAAACCGTGTTTCAAGATCAAGTGTTAAAGCCTTCAAGTCTGTCCAAGAAAACAAGCTGAAAGTGCAAAATCATTAAAACTCGACAGCTGCATCTATCGAGCTTAAGAAAGCTGTTTCAACCCCGTGTGCTCGACACCTGCTCGACAGCTACTCGACACCTTCTATCTGTCGAGGTTTATGAATTTCAGAATCTTGATATGATTTTCTTGGGATCCGTGATTATGTTTTTGGGCTTTCTTTTCTCCTAACCCTAAACATATAAAAGGATTGTTTTAAGGGCCGTCAAAGAGTTCACAAGTTGCACAAGCATTGAGCAAACCTTGTTCAAGAAAATTGTGACCGGAGACAAAGTTTTTGCCTTTGTTCATCTCTTTCTCTTGAAGAAGTTGCTGTGTATTTGCACCATAGGGTTTTGTGACCAAGCATCTTCTTGATCTTCATCGTGTGGATGAACTGAAAAACTTTGCAGCCAACAACCTTCTTAGTTGGTGATTGAAGTCGCGTATTGGGATCTGCACATTGGTTAGTCACGTACTTGGGAGCCGTGCATCAAAAGAGGGGAACTGTCACTACAGAACAAGTCCAATTGGGTATTAGGGTAAGGGTTCAATTGTAGGTTGGTAAAGTACTTGGGATTCCTTTACTTGTAACCGCTTGTTGTGATAATAGTGAAGTTTCAAGAGTGGTGACTTGAAAATCACCCGGTGGGGTTTTTGCCGTTAGGTTTTCCCCATTCGTAAACAAATCACCGTGTCATTTATTTTCTACTGCATAATTAGTTTACTAGTGATTTGTTTGTGCTACCACACGTTTGCATGATAAATTGATTAATTAATAACTTGGCTAATTAATTAATTAATTTCTATCACAAGGGATCAATTCAATTTGTGGCCTATCAGCTTCAAACACAATAGCACCCCTTCTTCAATCACAAATCCCATAACACAGTAGCACCATCTACAAATTTGAACAAAATCAACTAGCTGCAACACCATTGCAAATCCAAAACTCACAAACATTAACACCACCACAAATAAAATAGGGGAAATAAAATCAAAATGAAGAGGAAGAGAAAAGAACAAATCCAGGTGTGAAGTGAAAGAAGAGTGAAAGAAAGAAAAAAAGAAACAGAAAAGAAGAAACATGGAGGAGTGGAGATAAGGAAAAAAAAAAAAAGAGAGAGAGAGAGAGAGAAATGAAGTCTAAAGGTAGAGGCGTAGAGATAAGTGGAGATAAGGGAGTGTGGGGGTAGGTGGGTTTTTTTAATTTGAGTGGAGATAATTAATGGGGGTAGGTGAGAAAGTGTGGTGTGGTGGGAAAGAGGGTTTTGAATTCTAAATTTTGCAGGACCTATAGTGGCGTTTACAGACCTATAGTGGCGTTTGCAAACGCTACTATAGGTCCCTTATTTTAATTTTTTTTTTTTTTTTTTTTAGTTATGAATTCTTTTTTAACATTTTTTTTAATTTTTTTTTGCTGGACCTATAGTGGCTTTTGTCAAACACCACTATAGGTCTTTTTTATCCTCTAGCCCTTATTTAAAAAAAAAAAAAAAAAGGTGCCTATAGTGGCGTTTGACAAATGCCACTTAAAAAACGCCACTATAGGCCCTTGGAAATGCTACTATAGACCCATTGTTTTAAAACACCATTATAGGACTCCCTGAATGCCACTATAGGGTACCTATAGTGGCGTTTTTTACAAATGCCACTAAAAAAAGGCCACTATAGGCCCAATTTTTTGTAGTGCTCTCTTGTTTCCTTTGCTCTCACACTCACTAATTATCTCTCCTAAAGGCGGCAACACTTTGCTTTCTTCTTTCTCTAAGCGACTCCCTCTTGGCTGCTCTCTAAATTCACTTGTGCGACACCTTTCTCTTTTCTTTTTTTCACTACAAGGCACCTCCTTTTTCTTTCATCAAACACATACCTTTTATATATAGAATTCTGCCGCCTCACACTCCTAGGAACATATAAAGTGTTGACTTTCCACGTTTCTCCTATTTCAAGTTGAAATAGAAGTCTTCATCAGTTGGGCTTAGCTCATTAAGGAGCTTTCACGTGGGCTGGACTTTGGTGCCAGCTTGCACCCAACAAATGCTTGGTTTCTTCTTTGGGGGGAATGTACTCAATCAGTTTGTCTTGTTTATGTTGGAAAAATATATGTTTGTATCACATACAAAACATATGTAGCGAAAAATTAACGGATCTACTTCATTCGTAATTGATAACATGTACTGTGTAAGTTTCAAAATTTAAGAACAAGAAAGCGTACCTTAGTGCAATGAAATTCAAAACCAAAGATCAGAAGTACTTGGGAACACTTTTAATCTTCACTCCAATTCCACTTGATGCCCAAGAAATGTGGTCTCTCAATCAGTTTCCAAAGAGAGAACAAGAGAGTGTCCAACACTCACATACAAACCATTTCATTCCTTATGTGATCTTTATGAACAACCACTATGAAAAGTCTATGAAAACCTTAATGAAATTCTGTATGTTTATCTCCTTATATATATAACTGATTATCTAATTGGGCTAGCCTTTTGGGTCATTCCAATTAGGCTCTAGTATGTGGCTTGGAGTGGGACCAAAAGAAAACAAATAAGACTCTAGCTCCAATGGCCCTTGAGCTTTTCTATCAACTCTTGACAAGTCCAAAGTTACCATTAATTATATTCAATACCACTATATGAATATAATTGCACTCTAGGCCTTAATTAATAAATTATATTCCAAGACTTTATTATACATGTAACCCCTTCATTAAAATATTCGTAGTAATACAAAGTCATGAATGTTGACTGCCACTTTGAAGATTACTACATCTTAATCCTTGAGTACCCGGTTTAATCCTTTATGTTATTCATCATATATTTATGAAATCCAATTTCATAAATATATACTTTAGTAACTCCTTACTAAAGTGGTTGGGCCCAACTCTCTGAATAACCAAACCCATTAAATTTATCTCAAGGGAATATTTTATATCTCCGTTAAGAGATTATGAATTCCATCTTGAGAATATATGTTCCATCAACACTAAATGCGGCTGCCCAACATATTGAGGTTTTGATCGTGTCTTACAGATTTCACTCCTGATATATCAAAGCAAGCTACACCTCATGATCAGGTCCATTATTCTCTCAGGATTTAGAGTTGATGTAAATAGAAGTCGTGAGATTTATTATTCAATTGACAGTCGTTAGGAGAATAATAAATCTCACAGCGGTCCAGTTCAATATGTCTTAACTCTTAAAACATATCAACTAGAAGTCTCCACTTCCATGATCAAGACAAATCATCTTAGTTGATATGTTATAGTCTTCGCAGATGAAATGCCCAATTTCATCACCGACTACGAACTGAAATTCTGAGTTTACAAAGAACTTGTGATTTATATCTTCTGTGACTAAATCACGTAAATCACATACTATGCATCTCATGGACTAAAATAATGTCTCATTAGTTCATTTATAGATAGTCTCATATAATTAAACAATTTAATTATTCATGACATGTCAATAAATTGGATTTTAGGACATAAACCCCAACAATTTAGAGATCTCACAGATGTCAAAATTTTGTCCAAATGGGGGATTCTTTTTTTCTTTTTCTTTTTTGGTGGTAAGCTTAATCACTTGTCTGCTTTAGGTGCCACTTTTGTGTCTCTTATATTGTTGGAACCAATTGTTGTCATCACTACAGCATTTCAATTTCAATTTTGTTGCTTTTCATTATCACCATCATCATCACAAGCATGTGCGTGCACACAAACACAAACACACCCTACATATGTACCCTCTTGTTTTCTGATAGTAAGATTTAAACCTGAAACCAACCATAGTCCCAACTAACTCTTTGCCATCTCAGCCACCTTGTCATTAACTCTGTATTTTTGTTCTTTCTCAAGCAATAGTTAACCATGAGGGTTAGCCCTGCTCCAATCCCTAAAACCTCCCATCCATAGTTCCATTGGTTCACCTCAAACCTCCCTCTTTTAAAGAGAAGTATCACTTGGCTATGGTGCCATTGGCCATTTGGCCTCAACCTGCTGCTGCTGCCTGTGCTTCTGAAGATTTTAGCTTTTAACATTGCCTATTTATTATGTTCTTCCAATTTGACCAAAATTTCAAAGTTTAGTAGTTTACTTTTCTTTTCCATCTCATGAATTGTGAAGTCGGCCTTTCCTTATTATACCGCTATCATTAATTAAATGTATTTAATTAAAATATCATAAAAGGTACAGACAATTATCTCAATGTATAACTAATATATAAAGAAATGTATTGTTATATAAGATATACAATGTCTTCTCCTAGATATGCTAGAAATATTATAGAGGAATGTTTTGTTTTATTTTTTTTATTTTTTATTTTTTTGAGAATCTATAGAGGAATGTATTTGGATTAAAGACTCTCCTCCACTTGCTATGGAGGCACTGTCTTCAGATTTTATTATGCATAACAACGAATGAAAGTCTTGTTTTCTCTATAAAAAAGTATATCTTTTTTTTTTCCTAATGTGCATTAATCCAATTGATAATTAAATTTTGGTTACGTTACAAATACATCCTTTAATGTTGTCCAAAATTTAATTTGGTCCTTTAACCCTTTTTTTACTCATTTCAATCCTATAAGTTTTATTCCTGTTCAAAGAAGTCCTTTTGTTACCGTCGGTCCAAATTGCATCATTGGATGCCCCAAATATGACGTAGTTTTGGTATTGTAACTTGGCCCAGGCTAATTCTGAGTGCAGGCATATTCTTCGGACGTTACCCATCTATGAGAATGCTTCAGGGCAAAAAATCAACCACAAGAAGACTACCATATTTTTCAGCAGATACAAGCCAATCTGTTAGACAGGAGATTTTTGAGTTAATGGGGACTTTGACTATGACATGTCATGAGAAATATATTGTGTCTTCTAGTATGGTTGGAAAATCTAAGACGCACAATCAATGGGATTAAGCTGAGAGTAATCAATAAATTACGGTGGAAAGAAAAAAATCTCTCAAGGGCAGGTAGAAAGGTTCTAATAAAGGCAATGGTTCGATTCCCACTTACTCTATGATGTGTTTAAAGATACAAAAGTTATTGTTTGAATCGACAAGGTGATAGGTCTAGAATCTACCAGAGAGAAAACAATAGACAAAAGTCTGAATTTTATAAATAAATAGTCGCTAACCCGTGCGATACACAAAAAAGCTATTGATTCTGAAGAAAAAAAAATGAAGAAATATTTAACTTCTATACTTTTCCATAGTTTAGAAGTGTTGTCTAACATTGAACGTTATTGAGTTGCAAGTGCATAGTTATCGAAACCTACAAAGTAATTTAAACTCTTAAATTAATAAAACAAAACTCTCAATAGTTATATATAGACACACACTCAAAACTAATATAAACTGCAAATATATAAACAAAGACCATGATATGAGGAAGACACACCAAGTTTCAAATTTAAGTAGTAATATGATTTCTCGTAGTAAAAATAATATAGACAATTCAAAACATGGAACAATATCAAAATTATAATACCTAATTCCATTATATTTTATGTTGAATCCAAACAAATAATTAATTGAAATTAATCCAAACAAATAATTAATCAACCAAAAATCATAGCTTTTAATAAGAAAACAAAAAATCACATGAACTTAAATAAAAAGCATTTAAGGTGAAGATCAACCTACTGAGACACAAATACCAAAAATCTCAAGACTTAAAACTTCAAAATTTATAGAATCCCCAAATTCTACTTCAAAACCAAACCAAATTCAACAAATTTATATATAACATACCAAATATAATCGTTCCCTAGGCTGGAAGACGATTTTTATCCAAAAAAAATAGAGATGTTTTATCTGCCATGTACAATATAAAAAAATAATTAGTAGAAAATCTCAGGCACATATGAAAGCAAATAAAAAATTCAACATAAAAGATAAAATTCATTAATAACAGTATAAACAAATATCCACATATGTTGAATTGAAATTTTATGAATAGTAATTGATGAAAAAATACATGTTTGTATCGCATACAAAACATACACAGCAGAAAATTAACGGATCTACTTCATTCACAATTGATAACATGCACTATGTAAGTTTCAGAATATAGAATAAAGATAGTGTAACTTAGTGCAGTGAAATTCAAAACCAAAGATCAGAAATTCTTGAGAACACTTTTAATCTTCACTCTAATTCCACTTGTGCCCAAGATGTATGGTCTCTCAATAAGTTTTTATGAATGTTGTTCAAGGGAGAATTAGAAAGTGTCCAACACTCACATACAAACCATTTCATATATAGATAAAATTTTGTATGTTTTTTTCTCCTAATAACTAATTATCTAATTGGGCTAGCCATTGGGTCTTTCCAATTGGGTTTTAGTATGTGGCTTAGAGTGAGACCAAAAAGAAACAAATAAGACATTAGCTCTAATGGGTCTTAGGCTTTTCTGTCAACTCTTGATAAGTCCAAAGTTACCATTAATTATATTTAATACCACTATATAAATATAATTGCACTCTAGACCTTATTAATAAATTATATCCCAAGACTTTATTGTACATGCAACCCCTTCATAAAATATTCGTAGTAATACAAAGTCATTAATGTAAACTGTCACTTTGTAGATTACTACATCTTAATCCTTGAGTACCCGGTTTAACCCTTTATGTTATTTATTATATATTTATGAAATCCAATTCCATAAATATATATACTTTAGTAATTTCTTACTAAAGTGGTTAGGCCTAACACTCTGAATAACTGTACCCATTAAACTTATCTCAAGTGAATATTTTATATCTCCGTTAAGAGACTATGAATTCCATCTTGAGAATATATGCTCCATCAACACTAAATGTGGCTGCCCAACATACTGAGGTTTTGACCGTATCTTTAGATCTCACTCCTGATATATCAAAACAACCTACACTTCATGATCAGATCCATTATTCTCTCAGAATTAAGAGTTCATGTCTTAATCATCTTAGTCTTAAAACAAATCAACATATCAACTAGAAGTCTCCACTTCCATGATCAAGACAAATCATCTTAGTTGATATGTTATGTCTTCGCAGATGAAATGCCCAATTTCATCACTGACTACGAACTAAAATTCTGAGTTTACAAAGAACTTGTGACTTATATTTTCTGTGACTAAATCACATACTATGTATCTCATGGACTAAATGATAATGTCTGAATATTCATGTTACCATTATTTTAGATAATAATAAAACAACTTTATCAATAACAATACTAAGTCATACATCATGTCATACATAATGTCACACATAATATCATACATAGCATTATACAATAGGATTTAAGGGCACTAATCTTAACAATCTCCCACTTGCCCTAAAGACTATTGTGCACTAATCTAACTCCTATTCCCTCCAAATGTGACTCGAAAGTCCTTTAAGACAAGGCTTTGGTAAAAGGATCTGTTAGATTATTTGCACTTTCAATCTTTGCTACCACTATATCTCCACGAGCAACGATGTCTCGAATGATGTGGTACTTTCTCTCAATGTGCTTTCCTTTCTTATGATTCCTTGGATCTTTGGATTATGCAACCGCTCCACTATTGTCGCAAAACAATGTGATGGGAACTTGCTCCATTCTCATAACACCAAGGTCAGAAAGGAATTTCTTAAGTCATACAGCTTCCTTTGATGCCTCACAAGCAGCAACAAACTCAGCTTCCATGGTGGAGTCCGCAATACAAGATTTCTTAACACTCCTCCAACTTATGGCTCCACCTCCCAAGGTGAATACACATCCTGGAGTGGATTTTCTGAAATCTAGATCCGATTGAAAGTCTGAATCTATATAGCGAATGGGAATCAAATCCTCACAACGGTAAACAAGCATATAATCTCTCGTTCTCCGTAGATACTTGAGAATATACTTTACAGCTTGCCAATGTTTTGGTCCTGGATTTAATTGATATCGGCTGACCATGCCAACTGAATAACAGATATCTGGTCTAGTACAAAGCATGGCATACATGAGACTTCCCACTGTAGAAGCATAAGGAACTTGTCTCATCATATTTTCTTCCTCTTGAGTCTTAGGCCCTTGGTCATCAAACAGAGGAACTCCATGTCTGAAAGGAAGTAATCTTTTTTTGGAGTTTTGCATGCTAAACCGTTCTAGAACCTTATCTATATATCCAGCTTGTGATAAGCCTAACATTTTATTCTTGCGATCTCACCAAAGCTTGATCCCTAGAATAAAGTTAGCTTCACCCAAATCATTCATATCAAATTGGCTTGACAACCAAACTTTTACTAATGACATTACCCCTACATCATTTCCAATTAGTAGAATATCATCAACATAAAGCACTAGGAACATTACTACTTTGTCTTGATGTCTTTTGTACACACATGGTTCATCAAGATTTTGTTCAAAACCAAATGACTTGATTGCTTGATCAAATCTGATGTTCCATGATCTAGATGCTTGCTTAAGTTCATAAATGGACCTTTTCAACTTGCATACCATATGCTCTTGGTCCTTTGCTATGAAACCTTCTGGTTGCATCATATAGATTTCCTCTTCAAGATTTTCATTGAGAAATGCAGTCTTAACATCCATTTGTCAAATCTCACAATCATAATAAGCAGCAATAGATAAGAGAATTCTGATAGATTTAAGCATTGCTACTGGTGAAAAGGTTTCCTTATAATCAATACCTTCTTTTTAAGTATACCTTTTCACCACTAGCTTTGCTTTAAAGGTTTCAACATTTCCATCTATCCCTCTCTTCCTCTTGTAAACCCATTTGCAACCAACAGGTTTAATGCCATTAGGCGCCTTTACAAGATCCCAAACTTGATTGGAATACATAGCATCTAACTCAGATTTCATAGCTTTGATCCAATAATGTGCATCTATATCATTCATTGCTTCATCATAAGTGTAAGGATCAGTTTCGGCCTCTTCTGAGATAGCTTCATAAGTTTCTCCCAAGCCTATAAATCTTATAGGTGGCCTAACAATCCTCCCACTACGACGAGACACCTGTGTACTAGACATTTCATGAGTAGTATCTTGTGGTGTATCCAATACAACCACATCATCCCTAGTTTCATCCATTGGTTGTTCATTTACAGGTTCATTCATTTCAACCAACACAACTTTACTTCTAGAATTAAAATTATTCAAATAATCATCTTCCAAGAATTTGGCATGGGTACTAACAAACACTTTGTTATCCTTATGATTATAGAATAAATAACCCTTAGTTTCCTTTGAATACCCTAAAAACATGCATACTTCCGTTTTAGCTTCCAACTTATCAAACTTCCCTTTCAACACATGTGTTGGACATCCCCAAATGTGGAGATATTTCATACTAGGCTTGCGCCCAGTCCACAATTCCTTGGGTGTCTTAGGAACAGATTTTGATGGAACTAAATTTAAAATATGCATTGTAGTTTTTAGTGCATATCCCCAAAAAGAAACTGGTAAAGTTGAATAACTCATCATGGACCTAACCATTTCCAAAAGAGTTCTATTCCTTCTTTATGCTACACCATTTTGTTGGGGAGTTCCAAGTGCAATCAATTGGGATACAATCCCATTTTGAGTTAAGTAATCCTTGAAATCCCCAAAAAGGTATTTGCCACCACGATCAGATCTAATGGCCTTTATGTGTTTACCCAATTGATTCTCAACTTCAGCCCTAAACTCTTTGAACTTTTCAAAGGCTTCGGACTTCCGTCTCATTAGGTACACATAACCATATCTTGAGTAATCATCGGTAAAAGTGATGAAGTACTCATAACCTC
The DNA here is from genome assembly GCA_030021035.2 of Notholithocarpus densiflorus. Taxonomy (NCBI): domain Eukaryota; kingdom Viridiplantae; phylum Streptophyta; class Magnoliopsida; order Fagales; family Fagaceae; genus Notholithocarpus; species Notholithocarpus densiflorus. The sequence goes on from JARYZH020000584.1 coordinate 87,002, forward strand.
CTTTTGCTTGGGTTGACATAGGACCACATACATCCGTATGAACTAATTCAAGCAACTCTTGGGCTCTTCTACCTTTTGCATTAAAAGGTTGTTTGGTCATTTTGCCTTCCAAACAAGATTCATAAACTGGAAATTCATCAAAGTTCAATGGCTCTAAGAGACCATCTTTGATCAGTCTTTGAATCCTATTTGAATTAATATGACCCAAACGCAAATGCCAAAGATATGCATCATTAGTAGAAGTAAACTTTCTCTTTAATGATTTTACATGAGAGTTATTATCTAATTCAGAATTATATAATTCATGCTTATCAGGAGTTAAAATATAAAGACCATCCACAATATTGCCAGAACAGATAAACATTTTACCCTTCTTTATTACAAAATTGTCTTTAAGGATAACACATTATCCATGTTTACCTAAATAAGTTGCAGAAATTAAATTTCTACGAACATTAGGTACATATAAACAATCTTCTAATATTAAAACCCTTGACTTAAAACATAAATTAAAAACACCAACAGCTACAACTGGAATCCTGCTCCTATCAGCCAAAGTAAGAAACAATTCCCCTTCATTAAGCTTTCTGGTCTCCTAGAACTCCTGCAAAGAATTGCAGATATGATTAGTACAGACTAAATCCACACACCAAGAATCTGTGGGATTTTGTACTAAACATATTTCAAGGAGGAATGAACTTTTCATACCCTTTTTATTGGCAGCCCTGAATTTTGGACAATTCCTCTTCCAATGTTCTTTCTTACCACAATGGAAACATTTTCCTTTGATCTTCTTTCCTTTGTTGGCAACCCCTAAGGCAATTTGTTTACCATCTTGCTTGTTGAAGTCCTTCTTCTTCTTCTTACCCTTGCCTTTCGACTTAGGTTGAGAAGTAGAAGCTTCAGCTATATTGGCATCAACACTAGAAGTACCAAGAATGCCTTCTGCCGCTACCAATTCATTCATTAATTCAAACAATGAATAAATATTTTTGTTCATATTGTAATTGAGTCTGAATTCCTTGAATGATTCTGGTAGTGATTGGAGTATCATATCCACTTGGGATTCTCCATCAATATCGGCACCTAAAACTTCCAGTGTATTCAGATTAGAGATCATTGTAAGACAATGCTCCCTCACTGAACTGTCATCAGTCATTTTGTTATTATAAATTTGCCTCATGGTTTCTTGCCTTGCAGAACGGCCTTGCTCACTAAACATCTCCTTCAGACTTAGCATAATGTCCGAAACTAGTTCTACATCCTGCATTTGATGCTGTAGAACATTTGAGATAGATGCTAGGATGTAGCACTTGGCCATCTCATTAGAATTCTGCCAACGATAATATCGTTGTTTTTCCTCAGGAGGAGCATCTAATGAAGGAAAGCTAAGACATGGTTTAGTAAGCACATATTTGTGCTCTTCAGCTGTAAGAACAATGTCCAAATTTCTTTTCCAATCAACATAGTTGGATCCAGTCAATTTGTTTTGATTAAGAATAGTAACAAGTGGGCTAAATGATGCCATGGTCAAATCTAAAAATAATAAACATGAATATAATAAGTAAATTGGACATTATCAATTTAGTATCTAAACATATAGTATGGAACCTTAATAAAACCATAATATAAAATATGCAACGACAACCCAATCCATGTCTATAATTCCTTGGTAGCAAGTTTATTATAAACACATTAACTAATTGAGAACTATTCTCATTATTAGTGCTAGCATGATAACTCTTATCAAACACTAATAATATGCCGTATTATCTTTAGTCTCTAAGTAATAATGACATAGCTCCTTTGGGAGGTTAACATTACACTTAGTTTAGTGTACACCATTATCTAGAATCATGTGTAGCCACATTTCATCTCCCTTATAGTGTTTAAACTTGTAGTACCATGGAACAAAACACCCTCCTTTGGGTTCGCGAGGCATATACGCCAAGATGAGATGCTTGTCCACACTACTTTAAACATGTAAGTTCAATCTTGTAGTACTATGAAGTAAACACCCTCCTTTGGGATCACGAGGCATATACGCCAAGACGAGGTGCTTACCCACACTACTATGAACCGATAATGGAGGCCGTGAGATCCAACCCTTGTATCTCTCTCCCACTAGATGTTTTAGAATAAAGGTTTTTTTTTTTTTTTAATTATAAAACATGCATAATCTAATTACACATAGCCCTGCTCTTTATACATAGAAAACACTTAGAAAAATTATGAATTCTCGGTTCTTGATCGCTTCTTGATCAATCGAGCCTCTGAATTTTCAGTCTCGATCGATCAAACGTGTATCTCGATCGATCGAGAAACAACCTGGATGCTCGATCGATACTCAATCGCTGCTCGATCGATCGAGCTTCGTGAATTTTAAATTTTCAGAAATTTTCAAAAGCAATTTTTAACTGTTTTTTATGAACAAACAACCATCATATGAAAATGATAGACAGAGATTGATATCAAAACTGAATTCCATTGATGCTATAGCCTTAAAGTTCAATTTAAAATAATTAAATTCAAATTTAAACAACATCATAACATCAATATCAGTTTTCATCAAATCATAGTTTCATCAACCATGCAGAAAATTAAATATATATAATCTTCTAACATCATGAAACTATTATCTCTAATTCTAAAACACACAAAACATGTTATACAGATTCGAAATTGAAGACCGCTCTGATACCATTTGATGGAAAAATACATGTTTGTATCGCATACAAAACATACGCAGCGGAAAATTAATGAATCTACTTCATTCGCAATTGATAAAATATACTATGTAAGTTTCAAAATATAGAATAAAGATAGTGTACCTTAGTGCGGTGAAATTCAAAACCAAAAATCAGAAGTTCTTGAGAACACTTTTAATTTTCACTCCAATTCCACTTGTGCCCAAGATGTGTAGTCTCTCAATCAGTTTTTATGAATGTTGTTTAAGGGAGAATTAGAGAGTGTCCAACACTCACATACAAACTATTTCATATATATATATATATATATATAATTATATATGTTTCTCTCTTAATAACTGATTATCTAATTAGGCTAGCTATTAGGCCTTTCCAATTGGGCTTTAGTATGTGGCTTGGAGTGGGACACAAAATGAACAAATAAGACACTAGCTCCAATGGCCTTGGGCTTTTTTGTCAACTCTTGACAAGTCCAAAGTTACCATTAATTATATTTAATACCACTATATAAATATAATTGCACTCTAAGCCTTATTAATAAATTATATCCCAAGACTTTATTGTACATGCAACCCCTTCATAAAATATTCGTAGTAATATAAACTCATTAATGTAAACTGCCACTTTGTAGATTACTACATCTTAATCCTTGAGTACCCAGTTTAACCATTTATGTTATTCATTATATATTTATGAAATCCAATTCCATAAATATATATACTTTAGTAATTTCTTACTAAAGTGGTTAGGCCTAACACTCTGAATAACTGTACCCATTAAACTTATTTCAAGGGAATATTTTATATCGCCGTTAAAAGACTATGAATTCCATCTTGAGAATATATGTTCCATCAACACTAAATGTGGCTGCCCAACATACTGAGGTTTTGACTGTATCTTTAGATCTCACTGCTAATATATCAAAACAACTTACACTTCATGATCAGGTCCATTATTCTCTCAGGATTAAGAGCTCATGTAAATAGAAGTCGTGAGATTTATTATTCATTTGACAGTCATTAGGAGAATAATAAATCTCACAGCGGTCCAGTTCAATATGTCTTAACTCTTAAAACATATCAACTAGAAGTCTCCACTTCCATGATCAAGACAAATCATCTTAGTTGATATGTTATAGTTTTCGCAAATAAAATGCCCAATTTCATCACCGACTACGAACTAAAATTCTAAGTTTACAAAGAACTTGTGACTTATATCTTCTGTGACTAAATCACATACTATGCATCTCATGGACTAAATGATAATGTCCGAATATTCATATTACCATTATTTTAGATAATAATAAAACAACTTTATCTTTAACAATATTAAGTCATACATCATGTCATACATAATGTTATATATAATATCATACATAGTATCATACAATAGGATTTAAGAGCATTAATCCTAACAGTAACAATATAAACAAATTCGACATAAAATTCATTGAAATTTTATTCCTAACGTGAGTCTTTTTTTTTTTTTTTTCAACGCGAGTCTCTTCTTTTTCTTTTTTCTTTTTTCTTTTTTTGAGTCCTATTAGAATTTTTGTTTTTATATAAATTATCAACGTTTGAGTTTGAGTTGGACTTTAAAAAAATGAAAATGATGAGTTTGAGTTTAAGTTGGACTTGTTAGAGAGATAGAGTTTCACTCCTTATTAAGTTTTTTTTTTTTTTTTTTTAATGAAAATGATGAGTTTGAGTTTAAGTTGGACTTGTTAGAGAGATAGATTTTCACTCCTTATTAAGTTTGGACTAAACAAAAATAATTTTATTTAAATATTGTGCTGATGTGGAAAATTGTGAGAGCTTAATCTGTTTTGATTCCTTTTGTAATTATTAAGGATTTTTTACTTAAAAATATAAGTAAAGTCATTTGTTAAATCCTCTGTCTCACACATTCATCTTCAAAATTCTAGATGAAGAATGATTCCTACTATATCATTCTCTTTTATTTCTTTAAAGTTGGACTTGCAATAACATCTAGATGGATCTATGATTTATTTTATTTATTTATTTAGTTCTTAATTGAAGTCACACATTAAAATTTATATGATATACAAAAAACCAAGGTCGTTTAGGATTGTCATTATCGTATGATCCTACCGATCCTGATATTTGAGATAATAAGCCTATTTACAAATTATTTCATCATGCTGCTTGAGGTGCCCTCCTTTTCCTCTCCTTGACATGTGAGTTTTTATTTTTAATTAATTTATTAATTAGTGGTCATTGATAACCTATTGGTACTAAGGGGAGTTAGATGGGGTAGGGCTAGGGCCAATTTGGGTAAAAGTGGAGGATTTGTTGATTGGGCTAGGTTGGGTTAGGCTAGTTATTAAAATAAAATTAATTTTTTCATAAAATTGGCCAGGTTTAAATGAGAGAGAATAATATTTATTTTTTTAAAAGGTTTTGATGGATTGGGTTGAGCCTATGACCATGACCATGACCGTGAAATATTAATAATATGAAATTATATTTTTAATAATTTATTCTTCAACATATTATCTTGGTTGTTACATTATTTATTATTCATATAGTTACAAAATATTAGTTTTCATAATATATTATAAGATTAATTAGAATTGATTTCTGAGTAACGTTATTTATTTACCATAGGAAGTCAAAAATATGAATGAAAAAACTGAGTCTCAATCTAATGTTACTTATGCATTTTCTATATTATTGGATTTGGTGGTAACTTCTTGAACGAAGGGTACAGCAGTTTTTATCAAAGCTACATGTCATGGTGCTTTAAGGATCAGTTTTTCCTCAAATCAAGGCTATTCTCTACTAATGGATAATAATGTCATCCAGAAACAAAGCCAACATCTTACTAATATTTTATCAATTCATTATGTGGTACAATTAGAAGTTGAAGAACAAATAACATAGGGTTAATGCTGAAATTATAATAGATTATGCTCATTTTTGTAATGAATATATTATATACAACATTTGGCACCAAAAAAAAAATAAAAAATTTGGGCCCTGAAATGTATTGCTTGAAAGATAGTGATTTTTGTGATTGCATTTTTGTGTTATGCAGCTAAATAATCATTTAAGTAGATTTTTGAAAGTTTTTAAAATGCACACAAGAGTAAAACAAAATGAAAAAAACAAAACAAAATTATTTTTATTTTCCCTTATCAGGATATAAAAATGGCAAAGGTGCTAGTTTAGGTGATACTAGATTGCGGCATGAATTATGAACTTAGCATATTAGAATTATTTTTAAATATAACATTTAAATAAAAGTACCATGAACATTATTTTTAGAAAGAACATAAACGTAAACTTAAACAAGGGCATATATGTTTTTGCCTTATTTTGTACCAATGAACATATGTTTTTTTTTTATTCAAAAATAAATATGATAATATATGAAAAATTACTCCATCAATATTTGAATTAACTAGGATCAATTTTTAACTATAAGTGCAAGAGACACTTTAGTCTTTAGGCTCCAAAAGCTATAGTGTCTAGCTAAATTATAGTGACCTATAATTTTAAGAAAAAAAAAAAAAAAAAAAAAAAAGAGGAAAAGATCTACATTGTACTTACTAGGGCCACGAGATGTGTTTGTGTGTGTTCTTTTTTTTTTTCTTTTTCTTTTTTTTTTTGTAAAATTTTAGTCCAAAATCATTATAAAATCACTTGTTTCAATTTTTCATATATGGGTTTGAGTTAACTCAGCATATAAAGTCTCTTATTGAGTTATCAAAACCAACTGGTGTCCTTTTTTATTTTTATAAACCAACTAGTGTCTTAAACTAATTATAATGAGCAATTATTATAGAATAGATGTCATAAGTTCAAAATTTATCAAATCTATCCCAAAAATAATGTTACAATTTATCTATAAAGTAAACCTAAAAAACAAAGTTGCAACCTTTCATTACAATATAAATATATTAGATTAAGGAATAAAAACAAATATGATTAAACTTCGGGTGGTTAAAGTGTGATTAACGCTTCAATATATATATAACTACAGGGTGATTTGGAATATGATCCCTCATTACCTAATGTGGAGCATTTGGCGGGAGTGGAATACTCAGATTCTTTCATGAACTGAAAGATCAATTCATTAGCTGAAGCTATTTTTCTCACAGACTTTACTTGTGTGGACAAACGGATCGGGTGTTTTCAATTTCACCTCTTTACCTGGTTTGCTTGATAGTTGTACTTTGTATTCATCTAAGTTTATTTGTTTTTATATTTTCCTTAGCACACTTCCTGTGTGCTTTGGCTGTTTGTAGTTGATTTTTTCTTTAAATGAAGTTTTGTTATTTATAGAAAAAATGTATATTTCTTTTTCTCATAAAGAATTTTAAAGTGCAGTCCTGCCAATCCATCTCTTCTAGGGCTGTACATAGGAGCAGGTGCCGAGGTTCAGCTTAGATTTCTGTGGCCAAACAGAGAATGGGGAAAAAAATTGCGGGCTAACGGGCCTAGCTGATGGGTTGACCAGCAGGTGTTCATGGGGAAAAAAAATTTAGCCCAAGGCCTGACTTCTTCTTTTTTGCTCAATAGCCCAAGGCCTAACTTATTGGGCCAGTAGGCTACCCACTGGCCGAAAAGCAACCGGGCTTTGGGCCATTAGAGAGAGAGAGAGAGAGAGATATGTAATACTATTAGAGTCCATGTATTTGTTGTACTATTTGGTAAACATCCAAGAAAGATGTGTTAAGATATCAAGCATCCTATATGGCTATATTACTACTACCGTCCTACATCACGTCGAAATGAGTCAAAGTTTAAAGAACAAAATAAAGAAAAATAAGATACTATATTAAAAAGTTTAAGACACATTAAACTCTATTTATGTGGTTATCCAATGGAAATACTAATGATATGTTGTTGCATCGTTGAACTCAAAGCGAGCGATTTAATCCCGATTTCTTCTTTTTGCTATGTTTGATTCAATGAAAAATATTTTTCAATTGTAAAATAATTTAAGAAGATAATATTTTCAAAAAAAAAATATTTTTAAATGTTTAGTTGCGTTTTAGAAAATACTATAGAAAATCAGTGGCCATTGATGACTAGTAATGGAAAAGATTGGATGTGACCAATGGTGGTAGAGACCAGTGGTGGCGGTGGCCAGCAATTGGCAGAGGTTGGCAACCGGAGACTTGGGACGTTAGTGGGGAGTGGTGGTCGAGTGGCTGACAATGCGGGTTAGAGGTTCGGTTGATGAGTTTTGAGTGAAGTGGAAAATACCATTATTTTACAATCAATTGAAAAAAAAAAAAAAAAAAAAAAAAAATCAACTAACTAACATTTTTAGTCATTCCAAACACCTGCAAATGCAGAAAATATTTTATGAAAATCAATTTTTGTCAAACCAAACACATCGTTATAGTCAATTCTCAAGTCTCTTTCCCCAAAATTTCTCATTAAAGCCATCTTTCTGCAAAACCTTGAAAAGAAAATTTGACTCGAGAAGAAGAAAGATCTCAAATTTTAAAAAGCAGTTTGAAATGTTTTTTGTATTGATATGTGTACATTTCTTGTCCCTTCAATACCTGTTGCAAGTAAGAAATTTTGCTTCTTCAATGTATTAGCAAGTAAGGAATTTTGTCCCATCAGTACCTATTGGCAAGTAAGAAATTTTGTGTTTTTTTTTCTTTTTCTTATGTGTGATTTGTATTTTTTTTGTAATTTCATTTTTTGTTTCTCTTACATTTAGGATGTCCTATTTTTATATGAACTCAATTTAACCTGAATCTGACTATGTACTAAAGAAGTCATCTAAAAAGCAAACAGACGAGATCATTTTACATGTCATCCTCAAGAAGGAACAAAAATTAATTGTCCTATATGATTAGGAAATTTATTAGTTTAGAATATTAGATAATATAAGGCGTATGATTTTGTATCTAAACATAACCACCTTCTTCGTCTCCTAAAAACTACTTACTTTGATTTGATCAAAATAAAGGAAATTTGAAGACTAAACTTTTGCAGTTATTTATCACATGCTTATGGAGTTAAACCAAAAGCAACATATGAATTGATGAGTAGAGAAATCTTGGAAGACGTAATCTTAGCTACATTGAAATTGACCAAAAAACTATTTTCAAACTAGACAACAAAGATGCTTGATTTATGGTGCATAAGGCAGTTTAATAAGGTACTTCTTAGTAACAAGACAACAACTTATTGATAATCCATCATTCCATTATGTTGTAAAATTAGACAGTAAAGAACAAATAACAAATAAGTTTTAGAGTATTCATGCTCTAAAAAAACCTTTTAGTGTCTCTCCAAATCGTAGTAATCTGTAATTTTATGAAACAAAAAAATAAAGGAAAATTTTACGTTATACTTACTAGGGTCATGAGACTTGTAGAATGCTATTATTTTTGTTATTGTATATTATTTGGTTCACAAAAAATATTAACAATTCTTTTATAGATCAAGTAAAATTAACCCAATAATTGATTCAACAATACTTCATTTCCCTTTTAATTTCCCACTCACTTGTGTCAATGATAATACTTGTACATTTAGCACCAACCTCCCTAGTAAACAATTCATAATTTTGTTTTTAAATTTTGAGTTCTCTAACATTTATATAGAATGACATTTTGTAGCACTCCTTATGTAATGAGTGTTTCTCCATTCATATATATTATAAGCCAAAATTGAGAAAATTTTTTGTTAGATTTTAAATTGGATTTCAATTGAGATCCACTTTTCTGCCATGCATCCAATTCAAAATTTTTAATTTTTATGCAAAGTTAATTATTCATTAAAAAAAAAAAAATGAAGATTCCAATATCAAAATGACCATATAAAAAAACCAATCAAACGCCTATTTTAGGCCTTTTTTGTATAAATGCCTATGATCTAAACCATATTAAGGTTGATCTTGGGATAATATGTAACGTTTTATGGACTATGTAATATGCTAGAAGCACTATGTGGGTAATTGATATTTATCACCCAAAAAAATTATAAATATTTGTTATTGATCAAATTGTAAGGACATATAGGTTAATTGAGATCAAAACACCTCCTTGAAATTGTATGATAGAATATTTAAAATAAGTTCTCACACAAAATTACATGAAATTATCATGGTTTAAGTTAAATATTATAGTAGAAAGAGATTTAAAATTAAAAATACAACTTAAAAATATTAAAATGCTATAGCTAAACATATGATCAACACTTTTTTTTTTTTTTTGGTTTAGATAAAGGATCTACAAATCTTAGTGTATGTAAAATTGTAGCCGCACATAGTGCAGGTTACATGCTAGTTTGTTTTAATGAAGAAATTCCAAAATCACTATGTTGGTTTTGCAAAATGGTATGCAATCTAACTTAATATCATCAAGTTCATTCTTAAATTTTTTTTTTTTTTTTATTTCACAAATGAAACTTCTTTTTTGAACCAACACAAATGAAACTTTTAACACAAAATACTTCGTATCATAAATTAAAATTCCATGGTTACTAATCATACGTGCTTAAAGTTTCACGGGTATATAAAATTCTGATTTTTTTTGAAGATATCATTTAAATAAAGGTAGTGTTAACATAAACATAAACATAAATAAAAGAAAATATGTTTTTGACATTTTTTTAAACCAAAAATATATATTATTTTTAATCAAATTTAAAATATGAGAATATGAGCATTATTTGTCAATATTTGAGTTAATTAGGCTACCTACAAATTATTTAATAGCTAGCTAGAGGTGCCCTCTTTTTCCTTTTTTTGTCAGGTGGGTTTTCATTTTTGATTTTTAATTAATTCAATAATTAGTAGTTATTGATAACCTATTGGTACTATGTGGAGTTGGATAAGGCTGGGCTGGGTTACTTAATAAAATAAAAATAAATCGTTCATAAATTGGTCAATACTTGAATGAGAGAGAATAATTTTAATTTAATTTTTTAAGGTTTTGATGGACTAGGCTGGGCCTATGATCATGACTAGAAAATGCTAATAATATAAAATTATATCTATAACAATTTATTCTTTAGCCTATTATCTTGATTGTAATATAATTTAATATTTACATAGTTACAAAATATAATTTTTCTTAATATACAATACAATAAATCAAAATGAATTTTTGAGTAACATCCTTTATTCATGAGAGGACATCAAGTATAAGAATGAAAAGAATGAGTCTCAATCTAATGTTACTTACACCTTTTTCTTTTTTTTAAGGACAATTTTATTTTGATGGGTTTAGTGTTAACTTCTTCTTTCAATGAGACTCAGTAATTATAACCGAAAAGGAATACGTCAACAGCTATGAGTGTTGAAATGAAATTCTACTTATATTACAAATACTCTATCTTCCAACTAAACAAAGACGCTTACTTTATGGTGAACAATATCGTTCAATAATAAGCTAATAACTTACTAATATTTATTAGTTCATTATGCAATACAATTAGAATGTGAATAACAAATAACATATATTTTGGGTAAATTATGAAATTATAGTGGATTATGCTCATTTTTGTGATGATATTATTTATAATACAACATTTGGCACCAAAAAACAATTTTGACTATCGAAATGTATTGCTTGAAAGATGGTGATTTTTGTGGCTGCATTTTTGTGTCATGCAACTACATAATCATTTAATAGATTTTTGAAAGTTTTAAAATGCACACAAGAGTAAAACAAAAACCAAAAACCAAAAACCAAAAAACAAAATTAATTTTATTTTCCCTTATCTGGATCCAACAATGGCAAATGCACTAGTTTAGGTGATGCTAGACTGTGGTATGAATTATGAACTTAACATATTAGAATTATTTTTTAAATATAATATTTAAATAAAGGTACCATAAAAATAAATATAAACATCTTTTGCTTTGACAAAGCACATGAACATAAACTTAAACAAGAACATATATGTTTTTGTTTTATTTTGTACCAACAAATATTTGTTTTTTATCCAAATAAAAATATGAGAATAAATGAAAAATTCTTTCATCAATATTTGAATTAACTAGGATCAGTTTTTAATTATAAGTGCAAGAGACACTTTAGTCTTTAGGCTCTAAAAACTTTAGTGTCTCTCCAAATCATGATGAACTATAATTTAAAAAAAAAAAAAAAAATCTATGTTATACTTGATAGTCCCTTGGAAATCAGTAGGTTGATAAATCTCGAGCGCTGATGATCTTAGGGCTTGATCCTGAAAACAAAAAACTAAATCAGAGGGGACCGGTCAAAAGTCCTCCGATGATGAAGTCAATGGATTTGTAGTTCACTGTAAAACGGAAATAATTTCTGAGAAAAGTGTCTGGATCCCTTACCTTCTCATCAAAGAATGCTTATATAGTGTGTGTGAAACGGTTATTTGTTTAATAACCATTCCTATTATTGAGGAGTCCGGAGGATGTGGGGTAACTTCCATAACTGCTGTGGAAGTTACCTCAGTTGGACTTGTGTCGCATAGTAGTTAATGGAGAACTTCGCACATAGTAGTCTAACTCAATGAACTCGTCCATCTTTTATTAAGGACGGACGAGGTTATTAGGGACGACTTGTGTGTTTACTTTTTCCAAATTTCATGTAAACCTTGCTCGTCCAAACGATTATAAGGACGGACGAGCTCCTCACGGGACCACATCTGTATAAGGACGAACGTGGTCATTAAGGACGCTTGGGATGATCACCTCATGTGTTTTGGTTCGTCCTACTTGGTCTTTCAATGGACGAGTTATATGGACGACTTTAGTAGTTAGAGCTTTTTGTAACACCATCAGTTGCCCCATCGTCCATATGGGTCGTCCAACGGATTGGGTGACCTGCCAACACGTCCTTGGACGCACTCAACTGGTGTCAATAAATCAATGCGCCACGTGTTATTTTTTTATTGGCGACTAGTCTCGTCGATTTAGTTTTTCAAGGTAAGTGCCGCGTGTCATTCTCGTATTGGAGGTGTCGTTTCAAATGCCCAGATCAACACCCTATAAATAGTGGAGTACCTCCCTTAACCCTTCCAATTTCAAAAATTTTCTTCCTTGACATCCATCGTCTAGAGCCTCGTCTAGGAATTTCTCTGTGTCTAGAGTCCTCTGTCTAAAGCCAGGTATTCTTCTTCTCTCCGTCTTTAGGTTCTAAGTTTCTTTTGTTAAAAATGTCAGTCGCTTCTTCGTCTAATGATAGTATTGATAAGGCTATAGACGAGTATTATGAGGATAGTAGTGATGAGTCTAGTTCTAATAGGACTAGTGACATTAGTGGAGGAAGTACTGACGAGGATTATTCTTCTGGGGCCCCTAGGTTTCGTATTGAAGTCATCCAGGAGCAACTTAGGAGAGCTTCTGTCTCTCAAGCTGGCTCCCCGTCTAGTGTCCCCTTGTCTAATCCGACGGATGAGGAGGAGATCGTCTTTAGTTGTGCGGTAGGCGTTCATTCCAAGACGGATGAACAAAGACTTAGTAATCTTAAATCTTGGTACCAAATTCCGGACGAGTTTAACCCTAGGCTTCCCGTCCATGGAGAGTGGTGTTGTAATCCTCGTTTTGGAATAGGCGTCTATGAAGCTTATTTCTTGGGTGGCCTTAGGTTTCCATTAAACGCATTCGCTAGAGAGTTGTTGGTCAGGTTAGGATAAGGCGTCTGTCAGTTTAACCCTAATGCGTGGAGATTAGTCATCTCCATGCAAATTTTGTGGAGGGAAGTTTTTGGTGGGAATCGTCCTCTCACTGTGGACGAGTTCCTTTATTGTTATAAACCTTCCGAAATAAGTCAGTCCAACGGTTTTTACCAGTTCACTGCTAGGGGGAATGATTGTAGGTTAATCAAGTCCCTAGCTTCGTCTGATAGGAAATGGAAGACAGAATATATTTTTGTCTCTGGTTTTTGGGCAGGGAACCCTGTGGACGTTGGCAGGGATCCCTTTCCTCCTTATACTGGAGACTTAGGGAACCTTCGTCCTGAAGGTATGTCCCTTCCATTTGTTTACTTTTCTCTTTCTATTTGATCTGTTTGCAATTTCTAACCTTTATTTACTCATTGTGTTGTAGCCGTCAAACGTCCGTCTTTAAGCAAATTTCATCGTGACCGCGTCCATAGGGCTCGTCTTCACACAGACAGGAGTTTTCGTTCTCTAGTCAGTCTTAGACTTCTTGCCAAGTGGGGTTTGGGTCCTGAGCCGTCAGCCGAGGCTATTGCACATGAGATTATTGTGCGCAAAAGTAAGTCTTAAGTTAAGTTTTTTTTTTTTTTTTTTGGTAAATTCTATGTTATACATTCCTGATCTGTTTATTATCTCATTTTAGGAATGTCAACAATGAAAGAAAACAAAGAGAAAGAAGTTGTAGGTGAGGAAAAACGTCCTGAGGCTCAGCCTCAAGATCGTCCTGAGGTTCAAGCACAGGTTCGTCCTGAGGTTCGTCATACGGCTGGGGATAAAAGAAAGCTCTTACCAAAAAACTTAGATTTAGAAGGGCTCCCCAGTCGTCGAAACAAAAGAGTGAAGTATAGCTCGTCCAAGGTGGTTAAGTCTAAACCTCCCTAGTCCCAACCTTCCATCCAGATAGTTGACGTGGATTCGTCCACTCCGATTGAGTCCACACCATCTAAAACTCCATCGTCCAAGATTCCTTTGTCCAAGTCAACTATGCCTGGCTCGTCCCAGCCTTCTGAAAAGACCTCCACAAACATCATTGAAAATGAAGATCTGGCTTGGGAGCGTTTTCAGATGGCTGTCTTGGACGAAGACATAAACACCTGTTATAACATGGGCTTAAAGGAGTTCGAACACTCTGGCGTCCATGACCTCTTTAAGGTATGTTCATATCCCTTTCTCATCCTTGTTTATTTAACAATTTTTCTTCGTTTAACCATCCTTTGCCTTTTACCTCTCTATAGGCCATGTCAAAGTTTATGTCGGCGTCTAGACAGGCAACAGAACTGGACAAGACGAGGATTTTGTTGGAGACAAGGATTCAAGAAGTGAATGCCGACTGCAAAAAATGGGCTGGGGTTGCTGCAAAAGCTAAGGGGGAAGTCACCGAGCATAAAAAGCTGATCGAGGAGCTAAGGACTGATGCATTGGAGAAAGATACCTGTATCGACCATTTGCAAAAGATGAATGACGATCTAAGTGCTCGTCTCTCCAAGGCAAAAGAGGACGCTGTGGCTGAATTCAAGTCGTCCAAAGTGTACACAGACGCTCTGGATCGTATTTACGCAGCTGGTTTTGAAGATTTCAGGTTGGACGCTGTTGAAAACTTCCCTGAAGTGGACTTCAGCTCCATCAAGCTTAATTTGAATGTTGCTACCAGTTCTCTTCTTCAAACCAGCTCTGAGGACGTTAATTTGGAGGACGATGCCTCTACCTAGCCGTCTAAGGAAGACCTCAAGGTGGATGCCCCCCCTGCTTAAGGATGAGTTTTTACAAAACTTTGTACTTTTCCTTTCTTGTTTTTGTTTGGCCCTTAGTTTTGGGACATTTTGATGCAACCCGAATACATTAGGCTCGTCCACGGTTTTAGGACGAGTCATTAAACTTGTACTTTCATAAGGGTGTTTGGACGTTGGTCGTCCGCCTTTAAAACAATTGAATGAGTGCTAGTATATATATACACATATATATATATATTTTATATATGCATGGACGAGACTTTTCATTTCTATATACAAGACTTCACACTTGACTCGTCCATATTTCATATATATACTTGTACCATTTTTATTGGAATTTCACCAACTGTAATTTGTCTGTGAAATGGTAATTTTCAGCATTACTTGTCCTTGGACTGGGCTGATTTTCATGTTTAGTGAGGATAAGACCCTGCGTTCTGTTCGTCCATAGGCTGGATTGTTTTAGCAGGTGCTTTAACAAGTTCAAAACACTCGTCTATGCATTTCCTCGTCCATGGTCTGGATATGCATTATGCTTTACTTCGTCCATTGTGTGGACGAGTATGCCTTGGCTCACTGGTTTGCTCCAGGTATAGGCTTTACCTCGTCCTTTTCTCTGGACGAGGGTGCCTTGATTTTGCTTTATCCTTAGGAAAGCTTAGACGTTACATCTCCATGTCCAGAGAATTTATTCGTCTTAAAAGAAATTGTTTTAGTCCCCTTGTGGGTTAGCTTGGACGGAAATAGCATGGAGATTTGAGATTCACACAACATTTTGTAAATAACACAAATATCGTTTACAGATAAGGCATATACATACTAATGCCTTTTTATTTAATAAGTACAAACTTCATAACTTCGTCCATAATCACGACACAACATCAATAATAAAATAGTAGTATTAAACACACAGCATCAAACATAAGTAGAACGTAAATACAGACAAGCTCCATGCTCATCCATAGTAATACTCGTCCAGGCTTACTTTTACTGATAGTACCTCCTCAGGTGCTCCACATTCCAAGGATGCTCCAATTTTCTCCCGTCTAGGGTCTCCAAGTAGTAGGATCCTTGCCTTTTACAGTTGATAACTCTGTAGGGTCCTTCCCAATTAGGGCC
Organism: Notholithocarpus densiflorus; assembly: GCA_030021035.2. Lineage (NCBI taxonomy): Eukaryota > Viridiplantae > Streptophyta > Magnoliopsida > Fagales > Fagaceae > Notholithocarpus > Notholithocarpus densiflorus. The sequence goes on from JARYZH020000584.1 coordinate 103,196, forward strand.
CAATTTCCCATGAGCTGGGTTTTTGGTTGCCAAAGAGACCTTTTTTAGGACGAGATCTCCTACGTTGAACCGCCTTGGCTTCACCATTGCATCATATTGTCTGGCCATGAGGTTCTTGTACCTTGCTGTTCTGTGCTCTGCATCTGTCCTTACCTCGTCTATTAGATCAAGGTTCAAACGGAGTTGCTCCTCATTATCCTTATCTTGATACGTCATCACCCTGCAATTGGCCATGTGCACCTCTGCAGGTATGACTGCTTCGCTTCCGTAAGCTAGCTTGAAAGGAGTTTCCCCCGTAGGGGTTCTTACTGTCGTCATGTACGCCCATAGAACGCCTGGTAACTCATTTGGTCATACTCCTTTTGCCCCCTCAGGCCGAGTCTTGATGATTTTCAACAAGAATCGGTTTGCAACTTCAGCCTGACCGTTTGCTTGGGGATGGACGGGTGAGGAATAATGATTTTGAATTCCGAAGTGTGCACAAAAGTCTTTGAAGAGTGCATTGTCAAATTATCGTCCGTTGTCAGATACCAATACTTTGGGCACTACAAACTTGCACACAATGTTCTTCCACACGAAATTCTTAACATTCTGTTGTGTGATATTTGCTAACGGTTCAGCTTCCACCCATTTGATGAAATAATCAATGTCCACCACTAGAAACTTCATCTGCCTTGTGCCCAGTGGGAAGGAACCCAAAATGTCTAGTCCCCATTGTGCAAAGGGTCATGGTGCCATCATCGGGGTGAGGTACTCTGATGGTTGTTTGGGGACATTACTAAATCGTTGGCATTGGTCATATACCTTGACATAAGCTTTGGCATCTGCTTGAACAGTTGGCCAGTAGTACCCTGCACGGACGACCTTGTAGATGAGTGATCTGGCTCCCGAATGATTTCCACATGCTCCTTCATGAACTTCCCGTAAAACATAGTTTGCCTCATTCAGAGCCAGACACCTGAGATAAGGTTGAGAAAAGCCTCTCTTGTACAGAGCTTCGTCTATAAGGACATACCTGGCTGCTCTGACCTTGAGTTTTCTGGCCTCATCCTTCCGCTCCGGAAGCTTCCCGCCCTTCAAGTATGATACTATTGGAGTCATCCAATTTTCTTCATTCTCTACTTGCTGCACTTCCGGGAGATCTATACTTGGGACGTATTGAATTTCATCGAACTCGTCCATGGCTCCAGTCGCTGAGGCTTCCTTCGTTAAAGTATCTGCTTCCACGTTCTCCTCCCTTGGGATTTGAACAAAGTTAGCTTCCTTGAATTTCTTCACAAGGCGTAACACTTTTTCTAAGTATTTTTTCATTCGTCCTTCCTTTGCCTCATACGTCCCATTTATTTGGCCCATGACTAACTGAGAGTCTGCTAGGATGAGTATTGATTTCGCTTCCACAGACTTAGCCAGTTTCAACCCTTTAAGAAGAGCTTCATACTCAACTTCATTGTTGGTTGCTTGGTATTGCAGACGGATCTTATGCTTCAACTTATCTCCTTCAGGAGATTGCAAAACCACTCCTATTCCTCCTGCATGTTGCGTGGATGAACCATCCACACAGACGACCCATTTTTTACTGTCTTCCATTCCTTCTACGTTATCCCAAATTGGTGTGAATTCCGCAATAAAGTCTGCCAAGGCCTGAGCCTTTATAACATGCCTTGGTTGGTATCGGATGTCAAACTCACTGAGTTCAACAGCCCATTGGACCAATCGTCCCGCGGCTTCCAACTTGTTCATGGCTTTCTTGAGTGGGTGGTTCGTCATAACATTAATTACATAGGCTTGGAAGTAGTGCCTTAGCTTCCTAGAAGCCGTGATAAATGCGAAAGCTAGCTTTTCTATTAGCGGATATCATCCTTCCGCTCCCCTCAATGCCCTGCTAGTATAATACACTGGCTTTTGTACTTTTCCTTCCTCTCTTATCAATGCTAAGCTTACGGCATGCGGGGTCACTGCCAGGTATAAAAACAACTCTTCTCCCATCACGGACGGAGTCAGCAACGGAGCCGTGGTAAGGTACGCCTTCAGATCTTTGAAAGCTTTCTGACACTCATCGGTCCATTCGAATGCTTTTCTAAGAACCTTAAAAAATGGCAAACATTTATCAGTGGCTTTAGAGACAAACTTGTTAAGTGCAGCGACTCGTCTAGTGAGGGATTGGACTTCTTTGGTATTTTGCGGAGGCTTTATGTCCAGTGTTGCTTGAATTTTATCAGGGTTCACTTCAATTCCCCTGTCGGAGACCATAAATCCAAGGAATTTCCCTGATGATACCCCAAAAGCACATTTGCTAGGGTTCAGCTTCATATGATACTGTCTAAGTGTGTCAAATGTCTCTTACAGGTCGTCTAGATGCCTTCCCTCGTCCTGACTCTTCACCAGCATGTCATCTACATAGACTTCCACATTCCGCCCAATCTGTGGACGAAACATGTGGTTGACCAATCTCTGATATGTCGCCCCTGCATTCTTTAAGCCAAATGGCATCACCTTATAACAGAACAAGCTTTGACTAGTGACAAAGGACGTCTTCTCTTGGTCTACCTCGTCCATCCTTATTTGATTATATCCAAAGAAAGCATCCATGAAACTAAGCAACTTGTGCCCCGCCGTAGAATCTACCAACTGGTCAAAGCGTGGTAGCGGGTAGCTATCCTTGGGGCAAGCCTTGTTTAGATCGGTGAAGTCTACACACATTCTCCACTTGCCATTTGCCTTCTTGACCATCACTATATTGGCCAACCAATCCGGATAGTACACTTCTCGAATGAACTTCGCCACAATTAACTTTTGGACTTCGTCTTTGATAGCGCTATCTCTCTTAGGGGCAAACACCCTTTTCTTCTATCGTACTGGCTTGGAGGAAGGACATACATTCAGACGGTGGGTAATGACATTAGGATCTATACCCGGCATGTCCTCATGACTCCACGCAAACACATCAATATTTTTCTTCAAAAAATGGACGAGGTCCTTCTTAACCTTCTCCTCTAGATCTGCTCCAACCCTGGTACACCTCTCAGGGTCATTTTCATCTAAGGGAATATCTTCCAACACTTCAGTAGGCTCTGCTGCAATTCTCTTTTCTTCGATATTCATAGTCTGAACCTATTCATCCAAGGCCAACATGGCCAAGTAACATTCTCTTGCTGCTAGTTGGTCTCCTTGTACCTGTCGCACTTCGTGTTCTGTTGGAAACTTGACTGATAGGTGGTAGATAGATGTAACAACCTTCCAACTATTTAAAGTTGGCATTCCAATTATGGCGTTGTAGGAGGATGAACAATCTACCACAAGGAAGTTCACATCCTTGGTGATTTGTCGTGGGTACGCCCCCACTACGACTGATAAGGAAATAGTACCCACAGGCTAAACCTTCATTCCACCAAAACCTACTAGGGGGAGTTTACTGGGTGGAGCTGGTCTCGTCCTAACCTCATCTGCTGAAAAGCTGGATAATATAAAATGTCTGCCGAGCTTCCGTTGTCTACTAGCCCTCTTCTAGTTGCGTAGTCAGCAATAAGTAAGGTGATGACAATAGCATCATCATGTGGGTGATGAATTCTCTCAGCGTCTTCGTCCGTGAAGGTGATTGCTTGTTCATCCGTGGACCTCACTCTCGGTGATTGTCCAGAAAGTTGGACGCTCTGCACTACCTTCAAGTACGCTTTCTTGGACTTGGATGACTGGCCTGTCAAACTTCCCCCTATGATGACTCTTATTTCTCCGAGCGGTGGTCGTGATGACTCCTCCATCTTCCCCTTCAGTTTCTTGTCCTTGTGGTCTCGTCCAAGGAAATTCTTCAACTTCCCTTGCCTTATGAGATTTTCAATTTGCTGCTTTAAATCAAAACACTCGTCTGTATCATGACCATGATCCCTATGGAAGCAACAATACTTATTCCTATTGCGCTTATTGGGATCTCCCTTTATTTTATCCGGCCACTTCAAGGAAGGTTCATCCATGATTTGCATAAGGACTTGCTCAAGTGGCATGTTCAAAGTGGTATATTGCTGATTTCTTACTGAAGAACCTAGCTTCTTATTATCTCGGTCTTTCCTTTCTTCCGTCCGTCCCTTCTTTGGACGAGAGCCTTGCTCAGAATGACGACTGGGGTTTGCTTCTATTCTCTCAGATCACTTCCTCTTCTTAGCAATAATCGCATCTTCTGCATTCATAAAATTTTGGGCCGAATGGAAGAGTTCGGCCATGGACTGAGGTTCTTTTTCATAGAGTTTATGTATAAATAAGTCCAAGTTCACCCCATTATGGAAGGCTGCCAATAAAAGCTTGTCATCTACCTCGTCCACACTCAGGGCTTCTCTGTTGAAACGAGTGATGAATGACCGTAGGCTCTCATTCTCCCCTTACTCTATGGTCAACAGGCTGGACGAGGAACACTTGTGTCTTTGTCCTTCAATAAAATTATTAACAAACAATTTGCTCAACTCTTCAAAAGAACTTACGGAATTCAGGGGTATTTTGCTGAACCAGACTCGTGCCGGACCTTTAAGGGTAGTAGGGAAGGCTCTACACATAATTTCATCAGGGACCCCTTGAAGGTGCATTGTTGTCTTGAAAGTTGCAATGTGATCAAACGGGTCACGTGTTCCATCATACGAATCTAGAGAAGGCAACTTGAATTTTGATGGTAGAGGATGACCGTTGATGGAAGCCGTGAAGGGGGAATCAGTTCTGTGAACCAAATCTTCTATAGGATTCGACCTTCTCATGTTCTCTTTCATTTCTTCCATGGCTTTCTTCATTTGGTCCATCTCTTCTTTAAGTGTGGTACCGTTCGTGAAGTGGTGCCTCTTGACTAACTTCCAATTTCAGCATTTTCTCTATCATCATGACTCTGTGTTTGTCCTCCTCCTTCACGTTCTTCACGTGTCTGCCTTCTCAGATTAATCTCCATTCTTAACTCTTGGTTTTGGCGGGTCAACTCAGCCATTGCGGCCACCATAGATTGCACATGTTGGACAGATGATGTCTGCATAACCGGTGCTGATTGGCGATCGCGATGAGGGTTGCTTGAAGCGTCTCTGCTTCCCTGATGGCCTGGGCTAGTAGCCCTTGATCTGGTCCGAACCATCAACCTTTTGTCACGGAAAGGAAAACTGCAAAACAATCTCTCCCCCCGGACGGCGCCAACTGATAGTCCCTTGGAAATCAGTAGGTTGATAAATCTCGGGCGCTGATGATCTTAGGGCTTGATCCTGAAAACAAAAAACTAAGTCAGAGGGGACCGGTCAAAAGTCCTCCTATGATGAAGTCAATGGATTTGTAGTTCACTGTAAAACGGAAATAATTTCTAAGAAAAGTGTCTGGATCCCTTACCTTCTCATCGAAGAATGCTTATATAGCGTGTGTGAAACGGTTATTTGTTTAATAACCGTTCCTATTATTGAGGAGTCCGGAGGATGTGGGGTAACTTCCATAACTGCCGTGGAAGTTACCTCAGTTGGACTTGTGTCGCATAGTAGTTAATGGAGAACTTCGCACATAGTAGTCTAACTCAATGAATTCGTCCATCTTTTATTAAAGACGGACGAGGTTATTAGGGACGACTTGTGTGTTTACTTTTTCCAAATTTCATGTAAACCTCGCTCGTCCAAACGATTATAAGGACGGACGAGCTCCTCACGGGACCACATCTATATAAGGACGAACGTGGTCATTAAGGATGCTTGGGATGATCACCTCATGTGTTTTGGTTCGTCCTACTTGGTCTTTCAATGGACGAGTTATATGGACGACTTTAGTAGTTGGTGCTTTTTGTAACACCATCAATACTTACTAGGGCCACAAGACTTGTAAAATTCTATTATTTTTTGTTATTATATATTATTCAATTCACGCCAAGATTAACGATTCTCTTATAGATCAACTGAAATCAACCCAATAATTAATGATTCAATAGCCATAAAAAAATAATAATAATAATGATTCAACAATACTCCATTTCCCTTTTTATTTACCCATTCACTTGTGTCAATATTAGCATTTGTACGTTTAGTGCAAAAAAGAATGACCAACATCCCTAATAAATGGTTCATAATTCTATTATTGGATTTTAGGTTTTGTTATTGGATTTTAAGTACTCAACCAATCCTAAGGCATATAAACGTAATATATACATAATGACATCTCATAGCACTCTTTGTATCATAAATATCAGTAACTTGGAAAATGACATTGGATGCTCAGTGATGATGCCAATAATGGCCGTTAGTTAAGGACCTCGTCTAGGCTCTAGACGAGGTGATGTTCCCTGCAAAGATGAGAGAGAAAGGTACCGAAGTGGCATCAGCCAATGGTTCTCCAATGACTAAGTTAGTAAGGTTCTCAATATCTCTCAAAGAATCAAAATGTAATTTTGTGTATTTTGTTGTGTGTACCTTTCTCTGTGTAAATTGTTTATTTACCATTTTTTTTTCATTATTAGGTCGTGTTATTTTATGGAGAATGTTAGGACATATGTAAATCATGTTAGGAACATATGTCATTTAGAATTGGTTAATCCTTTGACAAAACGCACTTTACTTGTATTTGGGTAGATCTAAGATATGTTTAATACTTCAAGGAACAAGGTTTCAAGTCCAAGTGTGAAAGCCATGCAAATCTGTCCAAGAAACAAGTGAAGAAGTACTGGATTTTAAAACTCGACAGATAGCATCTATCGAGGTTTAAAAGGTTGTTTAAGCCCGATGCTCGACAACTGCTCGATAGATAACCTATCTATCGAGATTTACGAAAATCAGATTTTCAGTTCTAATTTCACTCCAATCAGTGTATATTTGTTTAGGATTTCTTTTCTCACAATCCTAAACATATATAAGGATTATTTTAAGGGCCGTCACAGCTAATGCACCTTAATGCAAAAGTTTTTCACAAGCATATTGTGATCGGAGACATATGTCCTAGTTCATTTTCCTCTTTAAGAAGCTGTTGCTTGTACGCCGTAGGGTTTTGTAACCAAGGAGTTTCGTGATCTTCATCGTGTGATGAACTGAAGAACTTTGCAGCCAACATCCTTCTCAAGTTGGTAGTTAGTCACATACTTAGATTCGTGCATCGATTGGTTAGTCACGTACTGGGAGTCATGCATTAAAATGAGAGATTGTCACTATAGAACAAGTCAAATTGTGTACTGGGGTAGGGGTTCAACTGTAGGTTGGTATAAGGTACTGGGATTCCTTTACTTGTAACCGCTTGTTGTGATAATAGTGGATTCTCGGGAGTGGTGACCTTAAAATCACCTGGTGGGGTTTTTGCCTTGGAGGTTTTCCCCATTCGTAAACAAATCACCATGTCAACTTTATTTTCCACTGCATATTAACTTAGTTGGTGATTTGTTTGTGCTACCACGCGTATTGCATGTTAATTGTATTAATTAATTAACTTGGCTAAATTAATTGGTTAATTCATCATAAGAGGTCAATACATTCTTAGCCTATCAGAGAATAACTATAAATGTCCTCCTTTGGGTCAATTTTTCTTAATAGATTGTGCTTTTTGTCGTGTTTGGGCAGAGTTATTCCCTTCCCTTTAGTAGACACAGTCGTTGGTGCCCTCCAATACCTTAGTCAAATTGTTATATGGTGGTGGAAATTGGCCATTGGTACACTCTAACGAGCTTCCTAGTGGTTTGAGCATAACCTTTATGGTCTTCAATTTTGACGAGTCATCCTCTGAGTCAACCTAACCCACCTCCATGCCATCACGACAAGCTAAGGCTGAGCGCTAAAGACATTGTTCTGCACTGCCTCAATGAAAAGGGGTTGCTCTTTAGCCCAAAAGGACGTCACGTTTAATGAGAAGGCCTTTCAAGGAGGCTTATGATTCCTTATTCAACCCGTTGCCTAGGAGTTATTATATTGTATACATTAGCCTATGGATAGTTAACCATGAACGTCAAGTATGTCCTGATAGAGTGTATTGTGACCTAGCAGAGCAACAAAGACAATCAAACAAAACAAAGAGGCCCCAAAGAGCAACAAGCACAAATCCACCAAGGAAAACCAACATATGAAGCGTGGTAAGGATGCAAGAAACGAGATCTAAGCATACAAGCATGGATCCAAACACAAAAGCAAGGAAAAGAGAAAACAAAGCACAAACACGCTAAAAGGAACTAATCCAAACCCTTTATTGAAACTTGGGTGTATGGATGTAGGCCTAGACCACTAGATCTAGATATACACCTTACCCAAAAGCCAAACATAAGAAAAAGGCACAAACAAGATGTATAAAGCTATTAAAAAAAAAAACATTAGGTATAGCATCCAAACACAACTTTAAGCACATAAGCATGGCAAAAGTACATAAACATGGCAAGAAGCACAAACAAGAAAAATAGACATATCCTAGCCCAAGAAGGCTAGACCAACAACATCAAAGTGATAAAACATGTTAAGAAAGCAAGTAGACATACTAAAACAGCAATAAAACATGTTAGAAAGCAAGATAAAGCAAGAAACATGCTAGGAAAAGCAAAAGGAAGCAAGATATAGTTAAATGGGTGTAGATTGTAGCTGAAAAGCTACATGTACACCCCTAAACCTCAAATCCAAGGTAGATGGACTAAGGAGAGGGAGATGAGATCAAGAATACTACCTCTTGATGTGTAGGAAAAGAGAGAAATCAAAGATTTTTTGTGTGTTTTGGAGAGAAATTAAGAGGAAAGAGAGAGAAAGATAGAGAAACTACCCAAAAATATGCTCCAAAATGCCAAAATTGCTTTTTTTTTTTTCTCTGCTTTGAGGGGTCTGGGGGTTAAATAGATATTTTTGTGACCTTTCAACTTCCTCCGGCTAGCTTCGGCAGCCCTTAATGGTGCGTCGGACCTTGCTGCTGAGGTCAGCAGTCCTGTCCTTTTCCCCTAACTCTTCGATTCTAACTTCAATCGCTTAATTGAAGGCCTTTCTGAACTTAGATTTAGCTGATTTTGGTATCGATGGAAAGGTACGGATGTCTAGTTTTCCAAAAAAACTTAACAATTTGAAAATCCAATTGTTTGATCAAAAGTTATGGCCTCGGGAAGTGAGTTGACACGCTTGGCACTATTTCAATAATATCTCAACCGTTTTAACTCTGATTTCAACGCATGAGTAGTCATTAGAAATGGAATTTAATTATGTTCTCAATGACTTTGGTTTCAACAAATTCTAACGGTCGGATCAAAATTATATTTTTAGGTGCTCTTGGGAATCAACCTTAGGTCAAACTTGATCAAAGTTGGCCAAAGTTGATAAAAATTTCCAACAAGCTTGGAGTTGATGTAAAAACACGGAAAATTTTGTTTCGGTGTGGTTTTGACCAACTTTGACATTTGGTCAACTCAGGGTTGACTAGGGGCATTTTGGTCAGTTTGACCTAAAAATGCATTTCGAGGGCTCGATGCCTGAATGGGTTGTACCATGTCTATATCAATGTTCCCACAGTCCCCTAGTGAAAAATTAATATTTATGAAATTTTTGACTTCTGGCACACAAATTGAGAGCAGACATAATACGGTTTCTACAGTAGTTCTTGCAAAATGGTATGTAATTTGACTTAATATTGTAAATTTCATTATTAAATGTTTCTTTTCCTACTTCACACATTAAATTTTTAATACAAAATATTTTGTATCACAAATAAAATTCCATAGTTACTTGTAGGGACTCGAAAGTTTGGGGGCCCAAACTCACTTAGAATAGTGAAGCCTATACCACCAAATTAGGCCAAAATAGATAAAATTTGTAAAGAGAGTGGGGAAAACAAGTCTGGGCTCAAGTCCGAAGATTCAAATAGGAAGGGAAGAAATGGAAGCGAAGAAAAATTAGAATTAATGCTTTTCTCAGGTTAGCCTAGGGACAATTTCTTACACAAGGATATACACTTCTTTTTCTCTTTCTTCCAACTGTTCTTGTTCTGATCTCTTTTCCTTAATTTTTTTTTTTTTTGGATCCCTTCATCTAGAAGTTCTCTTCCTTTATATACTCATGTGCTTCTTGCATCTTAACCCTCCATCTGCATCCTTCTAGGTTCTCCTTAGGACACTTGTCCCATTAAACTCCTGTTGAAGGTGGTAGAAGGGGTTGCTTAGCTATGAATCCACTGTTTAGGTGTCATTTCCTCATCAATGCAGCTGATAAAGTTGTTGTCAGTCATTTAATGTGGGGGCAGTAGGTGAGTTTTCACAGAAAACTTCTTTCAAACACCTTGACCTTCTCCTAGAACGCTATTTTCTCCACTCGAGCTTCCAGGAGACATTTCGTCCCTTCTCCCACCTTCTTTGCGGGTAAACCCACTCCTCGGGTTTAAGGTGCTTTCACCTAATGAACGAATAATGGTCATAGCATTCTTAGTCTTCCTCGATCCTCGGGTCCCCACATTACTAATCATTTGGTGCTTAAATGTGTTTTTTTTTTCTCAATCAAATTTGATTAAATTTTTTTTTTTCATTTTATTAGTAATCTTATGAACTATTACTTACTATTTATTTATTTTTATATATAATGAGAAATCTAAAAGTTCCACTGGTATATAAAATTTTGAATTAGTTTTTGATCATATTTTAAATAAAAATAACGTTTACACTAACAAAAAGAATATAGGTTTTTAACTTTTTGTACCACTTAATTTTTAATCAAATTTAAACATGAGAATATGAAAATTATTCTGTCCATATTCGAATTACTTAGGCTATTTACAAATTATTTTTTTTACTATAAATGTAATTATGTAAGAGACGCTTAAAGTTTTAGAGTTTTTAAGCTTTGAGAAATTTAAAGTGTCTCTCCAAATCATACTAGAACTATCATTTTTTAAAAATTAATTATTGTCTCCACTAATCTTGTATGTATGTATTTTGAATTTCTTTTAAGTTGTGAATTAATACATAATTTTTCTTCTCAAACAAAAATTCCTAGTTTCGTCCCTAATCTTTTATGCTTTAAACGAGGGCATGGAAGCCCTTAACCTTATGATGGGCAAAGGCTATAAGGGCATAGAAATATACAAAGCAAAGTGGACAACCGACACACACAAAAAAGGGGGGAGGGGGGTTATGTGACACCCATCCTAAGCATGAGGAACTCCCCAAAAATGATTGATGCATATAAAATCTTTGTCCACCCTCCACCTTCCAAGGGAACCTCTTTTAATCATCTCCTCGCATAAAGAAGAAACCCTCAGTCCAATCCCTATTGGATGAGGAAAGATCAACCACTAGGCATGTTGTTTTGTCATGCTCGGTGAAATGCCAGTAGCCAACCCACACCTCACGTTGTTTGTATCAAAAAGGAAATGCATCCATTGCTGATCTTGATTGTCTTTGTTGTTCTGCTAGGTCACAATACACTCTATCAGGACATACTCGACGTTCATGGTTAACTATCCACAGGCTAATGTATACGATATAATAACTCCTAGGCAACGGGTTAAATAAGGAATCATAAGCCTGCTTGAAAGGCCTTCTCATTAAACGTGACATCCCTTTGGGCTAAAGAGCAACCCCTTTTCATCGAGGCAGTGCAGAACAATGTCTTTAGTGCTTAGCCTTAGCTTGTCGTGATGGCGTGGAGGTGGGTTAGGTTGACTCAGAGGATGACTCGTCAAAATTGAAGACCATAGAGGTTATGCTCAAACCACTAGGAAGCTCGTCAGAGTGTACCAATGGCCAATTTCCATCACCATATGACATTTGACTAAGGTATTGGAGGGCACTAACGAATGTGTCTACTAAAGGGAAGGGAATAATTCTACCCAAACACGATAGAAAGCACAATCTATTAAGAAAAATTGACCCGAAGGAGGACATTTATAGTTATTCTCTGATAGGCTAAGAATATATTGACTCCTTGTGATGAATTAACCAATTAATTTAGCCAAGTTAATTAATTAATCCAATTAACATGCAATACGAGTGGTAGCACAAACAAATACCAACTAAGTTAATATGCAGCGGAAAATAAAGTTGACACGATGATTTGTTTACGAATGGGGAAAACCTCCAAGGCAAAAACCCCACCGGGTGATTTTAAGGTCACCACTCCCGAGAATCCATTATTATCACAACAAGCGATTACAAGTAAAGGAATCCCAGTACCTTATACCAACCTACAGTTGAACCCTTACCCTAATACATAATTGGACTTGTTCTGTAGTGACAATCTCTCATTTTAATGCACGGCTCCCAGTACGTGACTAACCAATCAATGCACGGATCCAAGTATGTGATTAACCACCAACTTGAGAAGGATGTTGGCTGCAAAGTTCTTCAGTTCATCACACGATGAAGATCATGAAACTCCTTGGTTACAAAACCCTACAGCATACAAGCAGCAGCTTCTTGAAGAAGAAGATGAAGTAGGGCATATGTCTTTGGTCACAATATGCTTGTGAAAAACTTTTGCATTAACCAATCAATGCACGGATCCAAGTATGTGATTAACCACCAACTTGAGAAGGATGTTGGCTGCAAAGTTCTTCAGTTCATCACATGATGAAGATCACGAAACTCCGTAGTTACAAAACCCTACGGTATACAAGCAGCAGCTTCTTGAAGAAGAAGATGAAGTAGGGCATATGTCTCTGGTCACAATATGCTTGGGAAAAACTTTTGCATTAAGGTGCATCAGCTGTGACGGCCCTTAAAATAATCCTTATATATTTAGGGTTGTGAGAAAAGAAAGCCTAAACAAATATACACGAATTGCAGTGAAATCAGAATTGAAAATATGATTTTCTTAAATCTCGATAGATAGGTTATCTATCGAGCAGCTGTCGAGCATCGGGTTTAAACAGCCTTTTAAACCTCAATAGATGCTATCTGTCGAGTTAGTTGTCGAGCTTTAAAATCCAGCACTTCTTCACTTGTTTCTTGGACAGATTTGCATGGCTTTAACACTTGGACTTGAAACATTGTTCCTTGAAGTATTAAACACATCTTAGATCTACTCAATTACAAGTAAAGTGCGTTTTGTCAAAGGATTAGCCAATTCTAAATGACATATGTTCCTAACATGATTTACATATGTCCTAACATTCTCCATAAAATAACACGACCTAATAATGAAAAAAAAAAAGGTAAATATACAATTTACACATGTTAGATGCCCAAAATTTATTATGGTCCTTTTAAGTTTAAATTTGTTTATTTTCGTTTGGTATCTTTGCTCAAAAATCATTTTACTCATTTAAGTTTGAAGTTGGTCATTTTAGTCCAGTAACTTTGCCCAAAAATCATTTTGTCCTTTAAGGACTTACTTAGTTATGTAATTTTGCTCAAAAATCACTCAAAATGACAAGTTAAAGGACTTAAATGGTTTTTGGGTAAGGTTGCTGTACTAAAATAATTTTGGGGTAAAGTTATTGGACTAAAATGACTACTTTCAAACTTAAATGACTAAAATCATTTTTGGGCAATAGTTTTTTTAACTGACCTATATACAACTGCACCAAAAAAACCTGATCCATTATGATAAAATAAAAAATTAATCTTAACCACTACCTTTAGGCACTCATCAACTATTAATAGCCTAGAATAGGTCGAATTACTTGAATTAAAAATTTTGCCAATCCAAGTCCAATCCAACCCAATATTTAAAAAATATTTATAACTCAATCGAACAAATCAACCCCCAAAAATTCAACTTGAGGTATTGTTAGTTTGATTTCATTGGGTTGATGGGTTGCATTTGCATTTCTATTAGTATAAGTAAAATGGAGATTTATAATATTTAATTTTATCCCACTTGACTTGACTTTTTTTTTTGAGAAACCAGCTGGAACTTTTTATTGGATCTTACCGGCTAAAATCAACCTGAACTACATTTGAAATGTCTGGTGGTACATCTTCCATCCAGACCCACTTTGAAGAGATTATGTGGAAGCTCTTGCAGCAAGACATCTCAAATTGCATATGATATTGATATCACCACACCATAGTTTATAGCATTATCAATTTATCATAGAGTAATGATACAGCCATAAACTATTTTACAACATTTTTACAAAATGTTGATGTGACCAATCTCTTATTGGTTTTCATTTAGGCCCACTATTAATATTACTTTTTCATTTACCAATAATCATTTACCACATCAACTATTTGTAAATTTTTTTGTAAAATAGTTTGTATCTCTAGCATTATTCTTTATCATAATATCTTCTTCTCAAAAAAAATTTATCATAATATCGATTAGTTATCCTTTTAATGGGGATGCACATTAATTGTGAACTTAATG
>JARYZH020000585.1:0-16676 GCA_030021035.2 Notholithocarpus densiflorus
CCCCCCCTCTCCCCCCTACCCTCCTCTTTTTTCTCTTAACAGCTAGATTAATCACAAACATTGATAGGCAGACAATTTTGAAAACAAAATCAAACTTGGTAAAATAAAATGAAAATCCTAAAATTTAAGTAACCAAAAAAAAAAAAAACCCCCCTATCCTTTAAGGGTAGAAATATAATTTAGTTTTAATAAAAAAAATTGGAACTATTTATTTAATTAATCTTTCTCAATCTCATCACCAAATATAGAATACAATTCTAAACACACATATCCTACATAAGATTGGTATTTTTCATTTTAAAAATGTTCGTTTTAGCATCTAAAAAAATACTCACACAATTTTATCATTTCTTAGGCATACTTTTCAAAACTGCTTGCTTCAATTGGTAGTTTGTATGCATATTTTACATCTACGATGTGAAGAACTGTGTTTTTATAAATTATATTTAAGAAAATTATAACTGTTTTAAATAATTTGTGATGAAATTCACGTTTTCAAGCACAAATTTAATTATTATACTAAAGATTTTTTCATTTTTTGACACGGCATATTGTGACATTTTAGGAAATTGATTTTATTTTATTTTTATATTTGTGACTGAATTTGATACATACCAATCTAGATAAAATACATATCCCATAGTTGAAATTCATTCTTGCATACTATTGGATGTTGTCTCGGATAATTCATTTTAGCATGAGTATTATATGTTTGTTCTCCTTACAATGTAGCATGTCACATCAATTTGCAAAATCGTTGTAAGAAAGGTTGTAGTTGCCCTAATTCATTATGGTTATCGTCTTCACAATTATTTTTGCATTATTGTTGAAAGTATGTTTGTCTTGAAGGAATAATACTTTTATTTGGGAAAAACTTTTAGATTTAGGAAAAATAACATAGATTCAAAATTAATTGTTATGTTTGCACTCTTTACCATTATATATATGTTTGGAAATAAATTTAGATGCCACTTGGGGAAAACAAAAACACACCCTATTTTAACTCTAGAGTTTGTTTCATCAACTTCTGCTTCATATAAGATGAGACCCACCATCTAAGGAATGAAGTTGAAAAAACAAAAGCTGAATTTGAACTAATACCTAAAATAATTATTTATGCATTTATGATTTTGTACAAATGATGGAGCTATTTTATTGATTAACCCTTATTAACTTTTTAATATAGGAAACATAAAACTACGTTACTAAGTACCAATCTTCTTGCACATAATTGATATTTTCTAAAATATACATTTTAATATCCATAGGAAAAGAAATTGAATTGAATTTTTTTTTTCATTTTAGTCCTCTAGGTTTGGCTTTTGTCATTTTAGTTTTCTAAATTTCAATTATACCCAGTTCAGTCCTCCGCTTACTATCTGTTAAATTACATTGTTAAAGTACCCAAAACAACCCGTTTTACATTGTAGTCAATATTTTTTTTTAATTTCTGAATTTTAGAAAAAAAACTTTAATTAAAAAAAGAAAAAAAGAAAAAGAAAAAGAAAAAGAAAACATAAACTAAACCCACTACCAAGGAAGCGAATCACAGCAAAAACAAGACTTGTTGCTGTATAGGCACAACAATTAGTATCATCATCGCCATAGTAATCCTCATAGTTATATTAGCATTCACTGTCTTCAAGCCAAGCGTCTCGTGATCTCCTATGACAACATGAACATCAAAGACCTTGATGCCACTTTTGATTTAACCAAATTCAAGGTGTACATCAACGTCACTCTCGATGTCAATCTCTCTATTAAGAACCCAAACAAGGCTGGTTTCAAGTACTCCAACCCCAATTCCTTTCTCAATTACCATGGCCAACTTGTTGACAAAGTCCCAATTCTTGCCAATCAAATCTCTATAAGCGAAACCAAACCGAGGACATTCATAGGGTTTAAAGATTTTTGTATGAAGCATGAGAGACTAGCATCTACTAGACAAGCAAAATGAAAAATTTTATCAAATGAAAGCAATAAATATAGAGTACGACTGCTTAGGTAAAAGAATGGTGGGAAATGTATATTGCAAGCCCAGAAAATTGGACTGCCCAATTGGCCCAACTTTAAACAGTCATAACTCACTTAATATGAGTCCAAATTAGGCAAAAGTTGTGTTCGAATTGAAGCCTAAGATGTCTACTTTCCAATGAAATAAACTTCACTGAAATATTTTTTGGGGATCAAACGTTATGGTCAAAATAGTGAGCAAAGGTGTCATTTATTAGTATCGATTTCAAAGCGATTTGAACACTTTTGAGTTGTAATTACTTCTAAACTATTGTGAACTCTTTAATTACCCTTGGTTGACATATGTCAAGCTCATCATTGGGGCCAGGGACCAAAATTTATTAACGGATACAAAATGCGATGTCTACAATAACCAAGTGCTTCCTGATTTTCAATGTTTATGAAGTGAAGAACTTTACAGCCAACAACAATCAATCAAGTTGCTCGAGTTAGTCAAATACTGGGATTTATGCAAAGGAGTTAGTTACAAATTAGAGAGTTTTGTAAAGCAAAGAAATCTACTTCAAGTTCAAGTCAATTGGGTATTGAAGCGAATGTTCAACTGTAGGTTTGTATTTTGGGATAGACTAGGGTAATGGTAATATTCCTCATACTTGTAACTGCTTGATTGTTTATTAGTGGATTTTTGGGAGTGGTGACCAGAAATTCACCCTATGGGGTTTTTACTTTGCGAGAGGTTTTCCCCATTCGTCAACAAATCATCGTGTTATTTATTTTCCGCTGCATTTTAATTTATTTGGTGATTTGTTGGTGACTCCACGATTTGCATGTAATTTGACCTAATTAATCAATTTGGATAATTGAATTAATTAACTGAGGTCATTCTCTAACCTAACAATACAAATATTGCCTTTCTCTCCCTTTAGTTGCTTCTCTCTTCTTAAGAATTTTTTCTCTTCCCTTCAAGATGTTGGGGAGATAAACACCTTGGGAAGATTCTTTGAGTAGTTAATATAACATATAGAGACACATTTTAATTCAAAAGGCCTAAACCTAATGGGTATGTGCTCAATTATGTTATATTAACCACTCATTCTTCTCATCATTTTTCAATGTGGGACTTTACTCACACGTGTATACCCAACAATCTCCCCTCACATGTAAGTCTTTGCCTCTCTGTGGGCTTCAAGACCTCTCTGTGGGCCATGAACAAGTCGTACTCGCTCTTCCTTGCCTAATGGGCGTTTCCCTTCACTAGTGCATCATCCATGGGCCTCCTTGTGTCAATCTCTCATGTTTTTTATCTTCCATGGGAACCTCGCACCTCATCGTTGTCTAGCACCATTGGCAATAATACACCTTTGTTGTGCCTTTTTCCAAGATTGTTTGTGTGGGCTTTATGGGCTTGCTTGCATACAATATACCGTCCCTGCTCCAATTGTGAAAAAAACCTCGTTAACCTTGCCTCCTTTGTCCCATACTACCATGGGCTCTGATACCACTTGTTGGGGAGAAATTAACACATTGGAAAGCTTCCTTGAGTAATTAATATAACATATAGAGATACACTTTAACCTAAAAGGCTTAAACCCAATGGGTATGTGCTCAATTATATTATATTAACCACTCATTCTTCTCATCATTTTCAACGTGAAACTTTACTTATATGTGTATACCCAACACAAGAGCTCTGCAATTTCATAGGTATTGCCTCTCTCTCTCTCTCTACTATTTTTCAATGCGTAAACTGAATGATAGAAAAAAAATGGTGCGAAGTGCAATAAACTGGAGGTCGCAGAGTGAGGAAACAACTAGGAGGAAAATACATGGAAGAAGAAAAAGAAGAAAAAGAGGGAGCAGGAAGTAAATGCCGTGTAGATATTTTTGAGAATATGCGGTTTTCATTCAACTTTGGAAATGCGAGCCTTTTGGAAATAAGAAATAATAAAATAATGATAAAGTTTATGAGAGAGATGGTGGCTTATTGTAACTATTGTTGGCAGGTGATGCTAGGTGTATATTTATCACTTGTAAATTTACGTAACTGGAATGGTCTTGTTACGTTATTGGAGTACTTTTGTTATGATACGTACTCCATTCGTTTCAGTTGTTTGTCTGATTTGAAAAATCAAACTTTTTAAGGGAATATTATTTATTATTTTGTCTGTTTTATAAAAATGTACAAGTTTATAAAATTACTCTTAAATAAATTTATCAGCCTTTTAAAAAAGAGTTATTCTTAATGAGACAACTAAAAAGGTGCCTCAATTAAATTGATTTTTTTAAATATTAGTTAGTTTTCTTTTCAAATAGTTTTGAAAATAAAGTAGGGGTATAATAGGAACATTAGTAAACTAATAATTTTTATTTTTAGAAACAGGACAATATTTTGGAACATCCTAAAATGGAATAGAGGACAAACAAATTGGGACGGATGTAGCATTTGTAATTTTATAATAAGGGTATTTTAGACAATTTAATTTAAAATGCTTTTATTTCATTATTTTTAGGATTCTAATTTTGTGTTGTTTCTAAACAAATAAATAGTAATAAGTATTACATTACAATACCTTGTATTCCTTATAATACCTATTTCTATGTAATCACCATTACAGTCTATTAAACGTGCCCTTAGTATTATACGTTTAGTAATATAGACGTGTAGTTATAAATACTTTTACCTTTTGTATTTTTTTTCCTCTACTACTTGGTATTTAACTTGGTATTTTCACCATAGTAATCTAATTTGGTTGAATTTAGATTCAATTTATTTTATGGTTGCTAACAATTATTTTGTTATATTTAATTTTTATTAATATAATTTGTTCTTGCGATTTAGTCTAGCTTTACTATATACATATATTTTTCTATGAATGTTATGGACTCATAATTGTTTAAAGGAATAGAAGAAACTCAAGGGGGAAAAAAAAGACCTAAAAATGATCAATTGGACGTTTAGTTTTAATATAGTATTTTGGGTACTAATAAGAACTACATTGATTAAAAATTCATAACAAAAATTTTGCACTATTATACATAATTCCAAGTTAGTTGAAAGACTTTTTTTTTTTTTTTTTTTTTTTAAACTAATGCGTGATATATACAAAAAATGTCACATTTGTTGATGTGACTAATTGTTAGTTATAGGTTTAAAAAAAAAATGATGTCAATAGTAGGTTTGGGCCTAAAAGAAGACCAGTAAAAACTAACATGATAATTTTGCTTCGGCCCTAAAAGTAAAATTTCTGGCTCCACCCCTGGTCTTGATAATAAGATGATTCTAATACACCTCACATGCTCTGAGGCACGAGAAGGGAGATCAATAATCAACACCATATTTGGAATAATAAACTAATGAGTATATAGAAACCAAAGGTGCAGCAGTATATACCTTACAGTAGATCTCTAGCCCTTCAGCTTAGAGACAGGCATGGGTGTTAATGGCATTACTCTGGCCCCATCTGAACCCCATTAATACCAAGAATCATTCAGTGAGAAAGAGTGTGCTAAGTTTGGTTTTTAGTGCCAATGGGTAGGACTAGTCAGCCAATTATTTTTCAACGATAAATAAAATACGTTTTTGGTGGAAGTTTCTGGTGGTGATGCTTGGCTCCAATTGAGGTGAGGGTGAGAGAGGAGTGGTAGGGTCAGGAAGAGAGGATATTAAACAAGGATAAAACTACCACTAGAGAGGCTTTTATTAGAGATTAGCAACATTTTTCATCGTGAGATATCTTAATATCACAAAATTTATAAGAAAACATTTCGTCTACATATGTTCTCTGTTCCAAGTAGGCTTTGATAATTTGGAAAAAAAAGAAGAAGAAGAAAAGAAACAAAGGCTCACATGCACAGATTGCTGACCTTTGAATTAGAATGCCAACTAGAATATATATAAAAGCTTTTTACTAACTAAAATTTTTTAACTAACGTTGATGTTTGATAAAGGAGAGAATATCGTAAGACATGAATTTAAAATTCTTGCACTAGTAATTTTTATAATAACCATGAAAATAGTGATGTTGGCAACAAGAATGGACAAGTATGAAACCTCTAGTTTGACATAATTGGAAAATTATTTTATACTCCCTGGTACCCACCCCTTCGTGTGAGGGAGTGAGCATACTTCCGAATATGATTTTCTGTTGGCTTTATGAGGGGAAGGCACATCAATAAAGGAAAAAACCCACAAATCTTTGTCACATAGCTAGATAGCTAAAGAATGCTATAAGATCTTATAATTCCACTATCACCGATTAGATATATGATTTTTCACTGATTAGCTAAAGTGTCATCAAGGTCATACCCTTTTCACTGGTAAGAAAGTATAAACATGGAATTTTTTTTTTTTTTTTTTTTTTTGTTGTTGTTGTTGCTGGGTAAGTGTTTATGCAGGGGCTAGAACCCCTGAGCTTAAGGTCACTGGTAAGACCGGGTACCACTTGGGCCATCAGGCCCGGTGGTGGAATTTCTTTGTCTTTGTGTCACATATTCCGTTCCCAACATCAAACTGCACAATAAAATTTGAACAGTCAGTATCTCTCTCTATTTCCCAAAATAGTAATCAGTTATAGAATGACATTCAAAATCCCAAATGTGTGAAGATTAACAAAACCTGATTTATTAGGTAGTTAAACTTACTAAAAAGAATAAAAAGAAAGTAAACAAAACGAAATCCTGATACACTAAAAATTATTCCAATGTCAACGGAATAAACAATACTGAGATTGTGGTAAGTAGAATGATTTGCAAAGAAAGAATCAATGGATGATATAAGATATAACAAATTGACAGACCTGCATGATATAGCCAAAAAGAAGCTTGATGAAACCATGCATCGCCACATTCACTGTCCTGTTCAAATTTAATAGAATACTGTACCACTAGAGTTCTATTTTGGTTGCTGAACTCTGGTATATTTGCAGATACTGCATAATGCTAATTGTCATCATTATATATGTCTGAATGCCTGCAATTTTCAGGCATCATTAGCATCCGCTGTAGTTCCAAAATTCTAGTTCACACCAGCACAAAAGACTGCAGCGAAATAAAGGGCTGCATTAATTTAACCTCCTGAGTGACTTGGAATTGAAAACAACCACAAAGCAGTAATAGGTGAAAATATGTGCATTTCTCTCCAATTTTTTACAGGAAATTAATTTTATTTGCATAACCAGCTATGTCAGCAAAATTTTTTATTTTTTATTTTTAAAAATCGAAATTTGTCACACAAAATGATGTTAACACTGTCATAGAAACAAAATAAAAATAATAAGTGTACAAGTAGCAAAGAAACTAATAATGGGGTAAAAAATTAGCAAAAAGAGAAAAAACTTATTAAATGAAATTAGAATAAATGTATGGAAGTATCACGTTAAAAATGCAAATGTCCAATTAGCATTCAATTTTTATTAAAAAATTTATTTTAAATTTCAATATATAGTGTATAACAAATTATATTAAGTTTTATATAATCTTATAGGAAAGAAAAAGATTTGATTAAAACTTAGAATGTTAAAAAGTTTAAATGAGAAATTTCCTTTTTTATTTATTTATTTTTTAACAAATATAAGAACATTGTATTTATAAATTTTTGTGTGGATGTGTTTATATATATAATTCCATTTTTTTTTTTCATATTATGATACAATCCTTTAAGTAAATTTTTTTGCCTTTGTCCCGCTCCTAATGAGAGTAATGTTTTAAAGAATTTAAAGTTGTGCAATATTTTCTTTTAAAATCAAAAAAGAATTAACAATGGCAATTGAATAAAGCTTCCTAACAATATTGATATAGTTCTTGAAGGAAGAAACGAAATAATGCCCTTTTTCTATTTTAGATTTTGTTTTGTTAACTCTACTCTCTCTTATCAGCTAGAAACCACCACCACCCGCATGAGAAAATGCGAAATTGAAGAAACAAAATTTAGAGTTAAAGTAAACATTTACCTAAAATAAATATTGTTGCTTATATGTTTCTACATTTATGTTTATAAATATGTTTGAGTCTTAAAAAAAAAAAAAAAAAAAAAAACTAAATTAAACTTTTGCCCCTTAAAGATTGAGTTATTTTCATCATAATCCCTTAAGTTCGAGATTTTTCATATTGGTTCACCAAGATTGATTTCACTTTCAAAATGTTCATTCTGCCCATATTCATGATTGATCTAACCATTAAGTACCAAAAAAAAATGATATAATTTCTTTTGTCCTCCCTCCCAGTCTTAACAATCAGATTAGTTACAAATATTGACAAAAGACCATTTGCAAACAAATTCAAACTTGGTAGACTAAAATGTAAATTTTCAAATTTAAGGGATAGTAAAACAAAATTAGCCCTATACTTTAATGGTAAACATATAAGTTAGTTTTTATAAAAATATTGGAACTATTTATTTAATTAATCTTTTTAAATATCAGCGCAAAAATTAGATAATACAATGCTAAACACATAAAATTGGTATTTTTCATTTTTAAAATGTACGTTTCAACATAAAATAAAAATAATAAAAAACACGCATTTTACACTCAATACCTTTCTAAAATCTTGTCATTTTTCTATATATTTATTTATTCTTAGTTTGAAGTGTGGGTTATTTTTTATTTCTTGTTCAAGCACTTGCTCAAACGTTCTTTCTCTTATCCTACATCTACAACATCAAGAACCGCGTTTTTAAATTATATTTAAGAAGTTTATAACTGTTTTAAATTATTTCTGATGGAATTCATGTTGTTAAGCACAAATTTTTTCATTACTCAATTTTTGACACGTTAATTGTGATATTTTATATTTGATATTTATGACTGAATTTGATACATACTGAACTAGATGAAATAGATAGGCCATAGTTACCATTCATTCTTGCACATAATTTGAAGTTTCTTTGGATAATTCTTTTTAGCATGAGTATTATTTGTCTATCCTCCTTATAATATATAGATACAACGTCAATCAAGCAATGACTTACCTAGCTCCGTACATGTATAATGTCACATTAATTTGCAAAATCTTTGTAAAAAATGTTCTAGTTGGCCTAATAGAACTATTTCATTATGGTTATTACCTTCATAATTATTTCTGTAATTATGTTTGAAACTGTGGTTAACAACATTGCATTTGATGAAATAATACTTTTTTGGGAAAAACATTTCAATGTAGGAAAACTAATAGAGATTAATTAAGTACAAAATTTACTGTTATGTTTTAAAACCATTATGTTTATGTTTGGAAAAAAAAATTTACACAAAATTATATTATTGGTCCTTGAAGTTTACCTTGCGAGTATAATTAGTCCCTTAAGTTTCAAGTGAGCGCTATTGGTCCCTCAAATTTTAAAAATTAGCAACATTAATCCTTCTGTTAACTACTTTTAATGGTGTTACTTATGTGGCTAACGAAATAATGACTTGTCATTTATAAAAAAAAATTACAAAAATTATTTTACACATCATAATTTATTAATACCATTAATACTAAAGTATTTTTTTTTTTTACTGGTAAGCAAAGGGTAATAACAAATTGAAACTGAAATCCAAAATAAACCCAAAGAAAAACTCACTCTCTCTCATTGAAGGCCATGGCTTCCATGGTCTTCCTTTGCCTCATTGTTCACCTTGTTCCAGCCCCTTCTTTTCAATCACAGTTTAGCAAATATACACAGTCCACATGAGACACCAAGATAAGCCTTCTTCTTATGCCACCCACCATTACTGGTACTCCTTTCAACTCCAATTTGATTCTTCTCTTCTCTACTCTTACACCGTCACTTACCATGGCTTTGCCGCCTCACTCGACTCAAACCAAGCCGACTCACACACCACTCGAACTTGCAAAATCTTAGACCTCGACACTAAGTCCAACAGCCACAACACCTAAGTCCTCAACCAAGCCTCAAACAACATCATACTTGGAGTTTTAAACACCAGTGTGTGGCCCGAATCGAAAAGCTTCAACAATTTTGGTTTACCCAAGATTTCCACCTGGTGGTAAGGCCAATGTGAGTTTGGACCCAATTTCAAACTCACTCTGTAGCAAAAAACCTCATTGCAGCATGAAATTTCTCCAAAGGCTATCGCATGGCCTCCGATGGAAGTGAGGGAGAGAATCGCATGAGAGAGAGAGCGAGTTCATCAAAGATTTTGGATTTTATATTTTAATTTGGTATTACCCATTACTTACCTGTCAATTATTTTGGTATTAATAAGTTATGATGTGTAAAATAATTTTTGTAATTTTTTATTAAAAAAATGATATATCATTTAAAAAAATGACATGTCATTATTTTGTTAGTCACATAAGTAACACAATTAACAGTAGTTAATAGAGAAATTAATATTACTCATTTTTAAAACTTGAGGGACCAATTGCGATTGCAAAATAAACTTAAGGGACCAATAATGTAGTTCGCCATAAATTTAAAATGGTACTTAAAAAAAAATGGACATGGAATGAACAATATCAAAGATTTAACTGGCCAGGATACACGTGATGAATTCATGAAGGCGAATAAATTGAATAAGTAGCATTTTTTTTTTTTTTTTGTGCCTATGACATCTGATATTGTAATTGTATTTTATTATCAGATCAAGACACTAAATTTTTAGTATAAGCGGGAATCAAACTTCAAATTTCTTATTGGATGACATAGGCAAAATTTCAAATTTACTAGTTAAGCAAACTGGAACCCACCCCATGAATATAAAGTTAAAGTCTAAATTTCTCTTCGAGAAAGTGTAGGAACAGAACAAAATTAATGTCAACATTTTTATTATATTCTTGTTTTTGGTTACGATGGGTCTTAGTCTAATGCTTTATTATTTTAACTTATGAAGGACTGACACCTTAATTATTATGAAAATTTTAAGACAATTTGTTGCATCAGTAAAACAACTCTTTTTCTTCTTGGTAAACAAAGTCTTTTCTCGTCTGAATCAACTTTGTATGATATTAGCATGAAATTTAATCCCATGAATATAATTTTTTTTTTTTTTTTTTTTTGAGTTTCAACAAAGTGGTGTAAGAGTATATATTACTGCAAAGCTCTGAACTATGTCTGACCACGAAGATAAGGCTGCTATTGTCTCATAGGATAACATTTTCTGCTCTACATAGGATACGGCTTTATAACTGTAGCTATTGATCTTTTTTACAAGTAATAAAATACATTGAATTGTAAGTTTGTAACTAGTGATTCTTAAAGCTCCTTCAGATTAGTTTCCCTTTAATGTAGTAAGCAAATACAATGCCAACATGGAGTTTTACTAGTATCAGAACTTCGTTTCATATTAGAAAAGAGAGCAAAATGCCAACAGCTGGGAAAACCTACCAATACGGTACTAGTAGATTAATACAGATGGCAGCCGCACCGACCATATCTCACAGCTTTCCACATTATTGTGACAGCTTTTCTCTTACAGCTGCCCCTCACAACCTTATACAACTACAATTATGTTTGTAAGAGATGCTGTCACGCCCCAAACCCAAGTAAGAGCTAAGCACATGACAACACAACAGCCACACGCTTATAAGGTTTGTGTGAAAGGCCTTCTTAATAACTAAAAATTTATCTTCAAAGAAAATTTCATCAATAAATCCAAAACTATCTTCAATAATGCAATTTTCAAAGGATCTCCAAAATAATAATCTTCCAACATCACAAAGAAAAATAAACTAAATCTTTTGAGACTAAAGTCTGAATAAAAGACAATATTAAATATAAAAGTCCAAATCTTATTCCAATGATTTCTAAATTTCACTCATTCGCACATCCCAGCGGAAGCCCAAACACATGCTACTCTTCCTAATCAGAATCTGAAACGGAAAAGAGGGGGTGAGTTGACAACTTAATAAGTAATCTAATAAGTTCTATCAAACAAATAGATCTGTAAAATAATAAGTTGTACATAGATCGAATATTTTAATCTTATAATTATATCATAGATAGATTAGAAAATAATCATTTTTTCATATATCAAAACTATAATTTATAATAGGTTCCAAACCACATAAGTAGTTTCAAGAACTTAAAACAGTTTAAATATTCAAACATAATTCATATTCTTAACAATCTTTATGACTATGGTCACGTTATATCCCCATGACTAGGCATCAGATTCAGATGAAACTAGTTCCGTGCTAATGTATATTCCCCATTAGCTAGGTCAAGAAAAACGATAGGCTCATATAGAACTAGTTTCAGTATCAATTGTAAAGTTATAATTTACAATTATGTTTTATGTTGGCTTTAATCCATGACAAAAAGTATTGTAATTGCTTTAATTTTATTCCTTCTATTTTGTGGGATTTTATTGTATTGAGTTTAGTATTAAGTTGGTGAAGAATCGAGCATGAAATGAAGAATCAATGCAGTTTCACGACTAGCTTGCAAGAAGTTCGGGAAAAGGGTTCTCGCGAAAAGGGCACGTGAGAAGCACATGAGTGGAAGCTGAAGAGTCGTGTCAGGTTGTCAATTTCACGACTGTCTCGCGAGAAGGGCCAACCCGCAAGGTACTTGCGAAACTCTCTTTCTGGAGGATTTTAAGTGTGACTTTCTTACCTTTTACCCATACTATATATACCCTCATTACCCATAAAAGTATGAGAGGCTATTTAGAGAGAAAAACCCTAGATAGGTTTTCTACAACACAACACAACACACCCATCTTTTAGAGAGAGAGCTATTCATCCTTAGTGAGAAATCATTGTATCCTCTTCTTCTTCCCTCTCCCATTGTCATATCTTGAGAGGAGATTTTTACCCAAACACAACCCACACATTTTTAGAGTGTAAAGAGTGTTTTAGAGTTTGGGAAGCTTTGAGGATTTTCCAAAAGAAGTCGGTGAGGCTTGGCAGATGCAATTGGGTGTATTGCAGGATCCGAAAAGTTAGAGAAGACATGACTCCGAGAAGTTCGTTGGTAGCAGGAGCTTGGAAGGCTCAAGTACATTAGGTAGACTAGGTTTGGAGAGTTTTTTGTTATTCGTGTACTCAAACTTTATTCTCTAGTGAATCGATTTCGACTTGGAGGGTCGCGAAGAGGTTTTTTGTCGAGTTCTTCGGTTTCCTTTTTGATAACACGTTTTGGTGTT
The DNA here is from genome assembly GCA_030021035.2 of Notholithocarpus densiflorus. Classification (NCBI taxonomy): domain Eukaryota; kingdom Viridiplantae; phylum Streptophyta; class Magnoliopsida; order Fagales; family Fagaceae; genus Notholithocarpus; species Notholithocarpus densiflorus. Next base: position 13,062 of record JARYZH020000585.1, read on the forward strand.
ATCTTGTGTTTGCATTTCTTTTCCCTTACTCTTGTGCTTTACTTTTATTGTTTGTTGTTCATGTTTAAGCACTAGAGTAGTATCAGTTTATTGCGTACATTTACTCTTGTTCCACACTTACTCTAAGTTAGAGTAAAAGCAATCTAGTCGTAATTTTTAATTGGGGATCTGAATAAGCTCTTATGTTTTAACACAAATCCGAACTTTCACCAATGAATAACCCCCATTGGCTGGGTATGAGAGTACCAATGAGTAACTCCCATTGGCAGGGTATCAGAGTCAAACAAAGTCAAATTGTCTAAAATCATATATATCAAATCACAGTTCAAACAATAATATATCTCATTCAAATACATAAATATATATAAAATTATATATTCAGTAATTAAATATATTTGTGATAATTCTTTATTCTTTACTTTAAATCAATGTAGCTAAAACAATAAAATAAAATTGTAACAATTATAAACAAATTTTAGTAGTTAAAATATAGTAGTATAAGCAAAATAAAATCAACTAGGATAAAATTATTTCCCTCCGCTAGCTCATCACAAAAAAATTCTCCCTGACACTTGCTCTAAAACAACCATTATTTTATTATTATTATTTTTTTGGTGATAGCATGTCAGAACTCAAAGCCTAGGCACAATAGGCTTTTTGTTTTCATCAAGTCCCATACTTCGGGCAGTGTTCCTTAAAGAAAATCTGTATAGAAACCTAACTCCTTATAGAAAATTTTGCGGCTTCTATCTACGCTCAACGCACAAAGGTATAGAAAACGCTTAACGCACAAAGGTATAGAAAAGATTAGAGGCTTGTTTGGTTGGTTAGTTCTAACCAATATTTTCACATTTTAAACAACCTTTCATATATTTTAACATACTTTTTTACCCACACGTATATCAAAAACACTCAAACAATATTACTCAAACTAACCAACCAAATAGACCCTAAATTACTGAGCAAAGAAAAATCTGCAGGTACCTAGTGTCCAGTTTACCGGAAATATATATCTAAACCTTTCTTCCTTTGCATCATTAAAACTCATTGTATATTTAAATAATTTCACTATTGGCCAAAAATACCCACATAAAAAATACTCTAATTTCAAATAAAGCTTAGATTTGATAAAAATAAAATTCTTAAACTCTCACCTCAAGTGTGCAGTCAATCCTTCTCTACCTTAGTAAAATTAATTATAAAATTGACCCCACAAAAAGATTTTATTAAATACCCCTCTTTTTAATTTTTTTTTTTAAATTTTTATAATTAAATTCCGGGTATTACACATGCTCAGGCTTCTTTTGAACCTAGTTTCATTCAATTGTATCACACAGTTGAAAACAATTTCACAGCTAGCTTGTGTGTGTCAATGCATCCGCTAATGGAGTTGAACTAGCATTGTCCACCATCCCAACACATCCCAATTAGTTGCTTTGCTGGCAATATACATATCTTTTCCTTTTTTTGAACCAGTTCCTAAAGATATAACCAAGAAGCAACCTTATTTGATCGGATTTTATAGGAAAGAAGTTAGACTAATTCTCTTCGTTGATTTCTTGCACTACTTTATCCATGGCAACCTAAGACTTTCATTGCTTGTTTTGAAATTAAAATTCTTTAAATTTAAAATACCGGATTGTTAGCTGCAATACCACCATTAATGAGATTGAATTGTCTCACCCCTGTGGAATCTTTGGTTTCAAAATAGTAGGCTGGAAAGTGATGAGAATAATTTATCAACATCTATATGCCAGTAATATATTATGTTATTATCACTATTATTTTTCGCATATAACTATATATCAAGTTATTAACGTGATCCAATTTATGTTCTTTATCATAGAGACGATCAAAGCTATTAAAGTACCAAAATATGATGGCAAGTATTTGCATAATCTAAAAGAAAAGTTAGGAGATACACGATTGCACCAGATATTGGCAAACATTGTAATTCCAACTTTTGATATCAAGCAACTATTCAGCCAACTCTCTTCTGTAGCTACAAGGTTTGTCTATATTGTTGAAAATCTAATTTATTAGAATTACGTACATGGCTCTTTGCATTTAAGATGAAGGACATATAATTTTAATATAAATTAATTTTTCAAGAATATAGACAAACATTGTAACTAGAGACAAAGTTGAGCTGTAGTTGTTTGAAATCAAAAGTTGGAATTACAATGTTTGTCAATGTTTAGTGAATCATGCATCTCCTAATTTTTCCTTAAGTAGGTCATGAAAATAGTTGCCATCATATTCAGATCCTTTGATAATTTGACCATCTCTATCACATTATATAACAAATATCAACCGGTTGCTCAAAGGAACATATAATAATTCTTGTTTGGAACTTGATATACAATCATATGTGAAAAAATAATAATAGTAATAACATAATTTTATTAGCATACAGATGTTGATAATTGATACTCACCATCTTCCGGCCCACTATTTTGAAACAAAAGATTCCACAAAGGGAGTGATAAAATTCAATCTCATCGATGTTATTGTTTCTGCTAACAATACAGCTAGCATTTGAAAGATTTATTTTACAATATAAAAGATTTTGAATTTTCAAAAAAAGCCATGAAAATATTTTTTTTTTTCATTAGTATGTATTCTTTACATGCAAAAAATCAATGAGAAAAATTCTAACCTCTATCCTCTAAAACCAATTGAATATAGGTCGTTTTTATCCTTAGAACTAATTCACAAATAAGATATGTATAATATTAATGAAGTAGCTAATTAATTGGGGTGTGTTGGGACGGTTTAACAAGGCATAGTGGATGCAATAACACTAACGCAATAAAATTTCAAGTTTAATACAATTGAGATAAACTAGGGTACAAGAAAAGGCTGAGCCATGTCTTACGGACATATCTGCTAGTTTGCAACTAAATAGGGTTTTGAAGTGCAGTTTTAAGAGAATGTTTATCTGTCACAATACTGTGGTTGAAGCTATGAAGTAGCTAATTAATACAATCAAGTTACACCTAGTATAATTCTAAGTAATGTTACACTAAGCAATGTTACACCATTCAATAACTTGTTATAGAATTCATATTTTGAAAATTCCAACATTGAATTACATGTTTTTAACATTCTTGCCAATTTTCATGTCAATTAGATATTATTTACTATTCGATCCATAAACTCATATTTTATGCATTATTTTAAATTATAAAAATTTGAATTTAAACAATTGATTAATGACAGCTATTAATCTTTGATCACCATGAAAATTTGCATACATGGAGAATATACGAAAATAATGTAATCTAACAGTGGATTTGTCAAAATTCACATTCAATTAGAAAATATTGAGTGGTGTAACATTGCTTAGAGTTACACCAAGTGCAATTTGAATCTAACCCATATATATAGTCAGTGCTGCCACGCAGTTCTGCCAGGTCTTCAATTTTTTATCTTTATCCTGCATATTTAAAATTTTTGATTTAATTCCTAATTTTTGTGTTTACTTTTAATATCGTCCTTTCATTAAATTAAATTTTTAAAAACCCATAAAATTACCCCAATTCTCTGAATGCAAAAAGTTAGGTAAACTAAAAAAATTAAATATAATAAAAAAATTAAATTTATCTTTTTTTT